>JAWPHD010009369.1:0-104612 GCA_037043455.1 Cyrtodaria siliqua | reverse complement strand
TGCTTTGGTATGTATTTTGCTTTTTCTTCATCATTTTAGTTGCGTATTTACGCAAATACGCACCTTATCTGGAGCTCTGCAGGGCTGTCTCTAATTTCTGGCTACTTTGATTTGACAGGCCGGCTACCATTAGTGATAGAGCAAAGCGAGAGAGGCTGTTTAGGGGGTCCGCGGGCATTCTCCCCGCAAATAAAAATGAGGACTAATTACATGCAATCTCCTGTATTTGGTGCTAGTTAAGGTCAGGATTTTTTTTAGTTATTTCATGATTATTTCAGATGATGAAATAATTTCATAATATTTTTACTGATTTAAAAACAATGAAAAAATAGAATTGTTTACAGCCGGCTCCAAAATCAAAACAGACGGCGAATATAGCCGGCTGTCATCTATTAGAGACAGCCCCTGCTATTGTTAGTTTTTAAAATACCACATTTTCCCATTCATCAAAGCTCATTGCTGCTCCTGTCACCTTAAATGTAACTATGCCAAAAAATAAAAAAAATGCCTACCTGCCCTATTTTTTTTCAGCAATGTTACAGTAAACACGAGTATATTTCATTTGGCGCTATATATATAACCCGTTTACAATAAAGCGACTGAGATTTTGGAGATGTATCTGAACAAATAATTATAATGAAACCTTAATACACATCATGCACATCTACAGCACCAAAAATGCAATTATTAATGTAACATGTATTGGTAATCACTAATCAGCAACAACTAAATTATTAAATATGTAAATAAAACAAGACACTGGATCTAGTTTCAGGGTGTGTGTGAATGTATTTTACAGAATTTGAGTCAATTGATCATTACTGCCTAGGGTGGTTTGTTAGTTGGTTTTATTTAACTTGTTTCAAATAGGTTTTATTGTTTCCTTAAAACATACTATAATCTGTACATCCACATATATACATAAGTAACATGATTGAAATATTCGATACATTTAGAGATACCATTATGTTTATCTGTTATAGGGGGGGGGGGGGGGGGGGGGGGGTGGGGGGGGGGGGGGAGGGGGAATCAATCCACATAATATACATAAGTAACATATTGAAATATTCGATACATTTAGAGATACCATTATGTTTATCTGTTAGGGAGGGGGGGGGGGGGAGGGGTGATCAAAATGTCCCATTTGCTTGATTTTAATGTAACATTCACCATTTTCATGAAACATTTCGGATGCGAAGTCCGTGAACAACCAGTGTTTGTTCGCCGACTCTACGTAGCACTGGAGGCCGCTAACAATTTTGAAAGTTTTAGATGCTATTTCCTGCATTCTGGCTCATTCCAGTAGTGAAAAGCAGAAGTTGTTAAAGCAATCGCGAAATAAACGTGTCCGAATTTACGTGAACTTTTTACGCTAACATAGTTTTACAATTGCTTGCACCATTCCACATAGCATTAATCGCATCAAATCATTATAGATCGGGGATAATGGTCGAGAAATGACTAGAAGTCTGATGTTGATTCATAATCAATCGATTTTGAAATGGTGAAGATGGATTTCCCGATTCGGTGCAACAATTTGTTCCATTTGTCTTTTTTTTTCATGCGATTTTTGAGATTTTAATGCGAGAATATCGCGGAATCGCAGCCTTGGGTGATCCCTGAGACAAGTGTAAGCTGTTTGTGTAAAAAAGTTCCAACTTTGTGGTTATATGAATAGAATTTAAGCAATTTGGCGTCCAGATTATACTTGCTTCGAACTGCTTGGCCACTTATCTAATAACACTCCTCACGCCAGCCACATATGTGGGCCTTGATAAAACTGGACAAAACCGGTTTTACCTGTCAATTACAAGCTCCACCGAGTTTTAATTGCTTTACAACTTGTTACCTTGGCTGTCTCAATGAAATTAGATTAGATGGGCGGGGCTATAATCGGTAATTTACAAATCATGGACGTCCGTTGTAAAAGAATAGCGGTGTGTACTTTGAAGTTTTTGGACAGTACACTGTACGCCTTTGATGGTAATTTTCGCCCTACAGCTATGATTTTGTGAGGTAATTTATGGCCGTAATTTATCACAAGTGTACTTGCTGGAATCCCAATTTATATGGAGAATCAGTGCTAGACTTTTAAGATTAAGATCCGATCAAATTTATTGTAGTAATTCTACAATTGGTGGAGTGTAACCTTCTTCTAGAGATTCCCCAATACCCTTGCATGCGCAGAAGCTGTTGTCGTGAAGGTGTGACTTCCCAATTCATCAGTTCTAGCTCGCAAACCAACCAGTGAAAGTACACCTGTAACCTACTTGTCAAAGTATCAAGGCCTACGTTCCGGACCATCAATTCATAATTTTGACAGAGCATTCATCAATAAAACTGACCAATCAGTGACCAGAAGATAAGCCCTACCTAATTCATTCTGGTAGGTGGTGATAAACTCGGTCTTTATCACTTGATGTTCTACCAAGTTTACTGTTAAAATTAAGGTATCTACAATGTGATTCTTTTAAAACCCAGCATATTTCATGCACATTCACAACACAAATGTTATCACCTACTGAAAATAGAGATAAAATCTCAACATCTCTGCAATGAAAAAATTATGAATACTTGGGTGATTTTACGTACATTATAGTTAGTTCTCACCCTTAAAATAGAGATGGGGTAAATATTAAAGACATATAACTGTAAAAAGTGTACACATTCCTTACTAAAAGTGATTTGCCCAGTCATAGGTAGTGCCTATTTCATATTATCGGCGACTCGCTTAGATCTATCGAGAACTGCTGACGCCAGGATATTACTTACCATCAATGTCCTTCGAATAAAATGTCAAACAGCTTTGACAACCGCTTGCTTTGCTCCTTCACGTTGAGGATACTAAATCTTGACTCAATGTATAACTCCAAAACTCAAAGCCATATCTCAAATATGCTGCTCATTGCTTAACCTTTAGTAGAGACGAACAAACAATGCCTCACACGACGCTTTTGAAAACGGATTTCGACGATATAGCATTACAACAGCGTATTTTAGACAGACAGACACCAGTAACCAAAATCTATTATCGAAGCTTTTTGTTCAATAGTTCTTATAATCTCTTTTCAGTTCCTCGATTAATTCTTCGTTTGAGTGAAATGACACAAAAATAGAGTTTTTACTAGAATCTAGCTTTCTTTTCTTAGAACCAGATGTTTTGTCGGCCGCCATTTCGCTAGACTGTGGGGTCGGTCTTGCTCGCTGACTTTCATAGTGACGTCAGCTACGCGCTGACCCAAAATTGGTGAGGAAAACGCAGACCTTTGAGGAAAACGCTGACTTGTTAATTATTTACTTATTAAAGCTAATTAAACACTATTTTTGAGTATATCTCCGTAAAAACAACATGTATTTGAATATATTAAGCAAAATCAGCGTTTTTTATTTGGTTTTTTATATGGTTAATTTGGAAGTTGAAAAGTAGATAGAAAACGCTGACTTCTTATGAATTTTTGCTGGCTTGATTGTGTGTACGGAATACTAATCTTATTATTATCATTGTTGTTATATTCTTTTGAGTATATCTAAGTAATAACAACATATATTGTGATTATATTAAGCAAAATCAGCGTTTTTTATTTTGTATTTAATGGTTTAATTTAACAGGTGTCACCCATTATCTGAATAAACATATATCAACTTCGTTTGTGGGGTTGTGTCATTAATTGAATTTTGTGTATTAGTCACTAATCCCATTAGCGTGCAGACAGCTGTTTAAATTTACGATAACATTTTTAATAATTGCAGTCAAGTTGACTTTGTAATTTAAATATGATCGTTTGTTTAATCTTAAGACAAAAATATAAGGTTGAATTCAAATTGTTAAATTTTACAGATAAATAGGACAGTTTGCTCGTATTTACACTATGATTTTATAAATTACCAAATAGGCATTTTATTCACTATGTTGTATCTTTGTTTAAAATTTGTTTCACGTTCACACATGAATATATCTGAATAATAAGTTTATATATTTTTATATCAAATGAATCATTACATTTAAATAGAATATATTCAGGGGTAACGGTCAATATATTCAATTACAATTTCAATTAAACACAAAATGAAATTGTTAATTGTGTAAAGGTGACATGTTATATGATTACCGCGTGCCATATAAATATATATCAACTTGGTTGTGGTGTGTGTCATCAATTGAATTTGTGCATTAGCGGCCGCTAATCTCATTAGCGTGGAAGAACGCAGTTTAACTTGTAGTTTAGGTAGAACATATCTAGGTTATATCCTTCTCAAAACATATATGACTGAATTTGATAGACACTATAACGTTACATGCATTATGTTTTTTTAAAGGTGGGTTGCTGTGTCATTGTGGTATCAACAATCTACCCAGAGATTCCGCTGACATCCTGTACCAGAAGTTCGTAGACATGATATAGCGATATAAAGGACCTAAATCCTAGGTAATGTGTCTTCTAATAACTATTTCGATTTTTTTTTTTAGTGATTTACGAAGTCAGTGAATAATATTATAATGATAAGACGAAATGAAGAAACATGTTTAGACAACACTGGATTCAGCACTTTTAGTGCTTTGATTATTATTATTATTATTATAGTTATAGTTATTATTATTATTATTATGCTTACAGTGCCAAAGTCCTGATATCCAGCATCCTTCCAAGAGACGAGAATTTGTTTGGGTGTGTCCATTAGACAAGATCAACGCTTTCGACAACGTCTCTGTGAATCGCATGTTACGTAAGTGGAGTGAGTTCGTGCCTGATTTAGTGTATGTGGACCATCAGCAATCGTTCTTTTTTGAAAACGGGGATGTTCGTCGGTACTGTCTGAGTAGAGATGGACTGCAATCAGTTCTTTTGTGCTTCATGTTTATTATAAACCCACTATTGACATGGATATGTTTACTAGTATAGAAGTATCTATAGAAATTACCTTAAAAGTCGGATGCAGTTTCCAGAATACATACGCACTCAGTTTCCTTTTGATAATTGGTAATATATCATAATGTAGCTTTACTCCATGATATTAGTACTCATGCTCTTCTCAGTGAAATGTAACCGCATCGTGGTATAGGTGATGAACATTGTTTGATGTTGATGCTGAATAAAGAATTGAATAAATGAATAACCATTTTTTGTTGAGTAAGAATTGCATGGTGAATCTTAAATTGTTTACATTATATTATTTCTTATTGTAATGTATCATGTATATTTGTTAGAATAATTATGATACATAATGAGAGAAAAAAAATCAATAAACTGTTTCTAAGCCTTGATTTGTGTCAAACACTCAATTGATGAGACACGCCCTAAACCAAGTTGATATATGCATAATGACACCTGTTTATTAGCTTAAAGGCACGCGGTAATCAGATAACACGTGTATACCTTTAAACAATTCAACTCGGCACGTTACTTTAATTTAAAATAAAAGTAGTCCAGTATTTCAACTGAAATTAGGGATATATGTTTTAATGGTATTGTTCAAAAGTGATAAAGAAACACAAATCAAGGCTTAGAAACAGTTTATTGATTTTTTGTCTCTCATTATGCTAACAAACGTTATACTAGGTTCCAAACGGAACGGGGGCGTTCAGGGTTCTCCCATTGGTAACCCGCCATGGTCACTCAACGGTAACCAATGTGGTACCAACGTTACAACTACTGGCAGACCAATCAACTCTGAACGGATATCGGTAGTTTATGGTACCAATGGTAACATTACCCCATGAAGCCACCCCCTCCCATATAACTACACCCCAAGTCACGTCCTCCCCTAAATAAAAAAGAGCAACAAAACAAGTCGTCAACTTTTAATCGTAAAAGACTCACTGTAATAAATATGAACTGCAGATCCATTGTAAATAAAAAGACAGACTTACACCAAGTCATACATCAAGTTAAACCAGACATAATTGTCGGAACTGAGTCGTGGCTAACTCCTGATATTAACACTTCAGAAGATTTCCCTAATGACTATAAAATATATAGAAAATATAGAACAGGACAACGTGGGGATGTGTCTTCCTTGCAATAACAAACAAACTTGTGTCAAGTGAAGAGCCAGCTGTACAAAATGATGCTGAAGCCATTTGGGCCAAAATAGAAATCCCAGGATATAAAAACATATACATGTCATCCTACTACAGACCCCATGAAAATGACATTACTAGTCTACCAAATCTAGTACATTCTGTAGCAGAAATACCCAAGCAAAGCCAAATATGGATTCTGGGAGACTTAAACTACCTACACTCTGACTGGGAAAACCAATCCAAAAAAAGCACATGCTCACACAAAAATCTGTACCAGGACTTCCTAAATTTTATTAATGATTTCTCACTGTCAGTTTGTTAAATGTCCTACAAGAGGTGAGAACACAACCCACCCGTCACGTGTACATTCAAAACTGTGAAAACTTTAAACTTGAGGCAAACAATATATCTAAATATGTTTACTCTAACAAAGACATCATAGAATAAACCAGAAAAACAATGGGCCTACTTCAAAAATGAATTTAACAAACTCACAGACAAACACGTACCAACTTACCATAGCTCACAAACACAATAAAACATCTCATCAGAAAAAGAAACAAACTACATCAAACAATTAAAAGTAACCCACAAGCAAGATGTGTTCACCACCGAACAAAAAATAATTTAAAACAGCTTAAATCAGAAATTCAAAAGCAACTAAGAGCATCATACTGGTCATATGTCGAAAGTATCATCACAAATGACGAAGACGCAAACAATAAAAAATTCTACAAATTTATAAAGCACAACAGAACAGAAAGTTCGGGAATAGCCCCACTTAAAGAAAATGGCATAAACTTCACAGATCCAAACGATAAGGCAAATATTTTAAATAGGCAATTACGCATTCACTTCACCCAAACCTCTAAAACTAAGACATTTAGCTAAACAAACAAAACTTAAAAAATTTCCTAACAGTAATGCCCCTCAAATGCCAAATATAAACATCTCTGTTCAAGGGGTAATGAAACTTCTCTTAAATCTACCCCAAATAAAGCAGCAAGCACGGACCAAATCACACCTATGGTACTAAAAGAACTAGGAACAGAAATCGCCCAAATGCTAACAACAATTTTCAACTGGAAATGTAGCTCCAGTATGGCCATGTAGCTCCAGTATTCAAAAAACGACCCAAATGCAAGGCAGCCAACTATAGACCCATATCATTAACCTGTATCACCAGCAAAATAATTGAACACTTCATTGTCACCAACATGATGTCCCACTTAGACAAACATAACCTCTTATATAACTTACAGCATGGTTTTCGCTCTAAGCATAGCTGTGAATCCCAACTAATAGGCTTTACTCGATAAATATTGATAACTTAGATAATAAGAAACAAACTGACCTTATTGTTATGGACTTCTCCAAAGCCTTTGATAAAGTAGACCACAATAGACTTATACTTAAACTTCTCAGACTCGGAATTGATCCATATACCATACAATGGACAAAATCGTTTCTCACACATAGATCACAATTAGTCCTAGTTGAAGGAAAGCAGTCTGATGAATGTAATGTCCTCTCAAGTGTGCCCCAAGGCTCTGTTCTTGGCCCCTGTCTTTTTTTCTGTTTTATAAATGACATGCCCATAGATATCCATAGCTCTGTCCTACTCTTTGTTGATGACACTATTGTATACATTACCATCAAATCTGAAAGTGATGCTGAAACTCTTCAGTCTGATCTATTAAAACTAGAAATATGGGGAAATGAATGGCTCATGGAATTCAATCCTGATAAATGCGAAATAATACGCTTATCACGCAAAATAAATAAAAATAATATACCCCTACAAGTTACATGGACAAACCTTAAACTCTACTGATAATGCTAACTACTTTGGCATAACTATAAACAAAAACCTAGATTGGACCCCACACATAAATAATATTACTAACAAAGCAAACAACACTTTAAACTTTGTTAAAAGAAACATCAAGATTAGAAATCGAAAAGTCAAAGAATGAACTTATCAAGGGGCCAGTGGAAAACGTTATCCAAATTCAGATGCTGTAATTTACCTCCCGTCCAAAAACTCCTTTAAATGAAAGAATTTGCAAATACTGTAACTTAAGTGAAGTGGACGACGAAACTCATTTTTTAATCAATTGTACATTGTACGATGATATTCGGTATGAACTTTTCCAAGCGGCTTCGCTTATCGACAATTCATTTTATGCTTTCTGCCATCAGAAAAATTGGGTTTTCTTATAAAAAAATGAAAATCTTCAATTTAAGAGATCTTCAACGCTATGTAAAATGAACAGAAGGAGAAGAAACATATTAATCTAACTATTTTAGTTATTATATTTTAAACTATTTTTAAACTCCATAATATTTGATTTTTCTTGAGAATGAGTGTTATCTAGATTATAAAAGACCCAAAATAACACACTATCGGCATTTTATTGAATCTGCTTTAACCAACAGTTAGTTGCAAATCCTTTAAAAATAGAAAGAATCTTAATATGACTTGCATCTCGATTAAACGTAGACAAATTACATTGTCTTAAGTTTATGCTAACTGTTCGTTTTGCATGTTTATGTTTTAACTGTATTTTTAATATACATGCATTGATTTATATCAATTAGTGTCACGGGGCAAATAATAGGGCCACAGCAGATCCCTTTGGAGGGGTAGGCAGAGGGGTAGAATCCCCCCAAAATCATGTTCATTTTATCATTTTTTGTTCATGCTCATTAAAGGTCTTCATCATGATCCCTGTATTGTTTCAGGTGCTATTTCGCTCGCATCAAAGAGCAGTGGCAGAAAAACAATAACGTGGCTCCAGCGTAAATGGAGTTTCTACGATAGAATTTGCAGCAACTCTGCAGTTCAGGGTGAGAAGGTTCTAGCCCCATTTTCCATATTTTATCTCGATGTACATGGAAGATGAGCCTGGCATGTTCATGCCTATTAGGCGCCATATAACCCTTTCATGTGTTGCTGCGCCTTAAAACCCCAATTCAATTCAATTCAAAAGTCTCAGAGGCCGATATCGGCCCGAAATCTCACATATTTTAATATGTTGTACTGAACGTTGTGTATGCCATATGATTATTTGTGACACTTTAATAAACTTTTTTTTCTTCTTCATAGAATATCTTTATAAATGACATATTTTATTTTATAAATAGATCTACCGTCTATAACTATGCAGATGATAACACCATCTCAAACTGCAATGCAGATCTCCAGACTATGAAATCTGATTTGGAGTCTGATAGTAAGCTCTTAATTAAATGGTTTGATGACATCCACATGCAAGCTAACCCAGATACATTTCAGGCCGTTGGTATAGGTAAAAAATCAAGTGAAATGTGTAACTCCTTTCAAATAAATGACACCCTCATCCCATGTGAAAACCATGTAAAATTACTCGGTATCGAAATAGATTCTATGCTGAACTTTAATTTTCATATCTCAAATGTTTGCAAAAAAGCTGCACTACAGCTAAGTGTGCTATCTAGATTAAGTAGATTTTTGACAGTAAATACAAGAATACTCATTTACAAATGCTTCGTTAGATCAAATGGTTATTACAGTCCGATCGTCTGGCACTTCTGTAGTAAACAGGATACACATAAACTTGAAAAACTTCAACACAGAGCTCTTAAAATTGTATTTAGTGATTTCACCTCATCATATGAAGAATTGCTGCACAAAATTAAAATGCCCACACTACATATTGGGAGGTTAAGAATGATTGCTATTGAAGTCTTTAATTAAATAATCTGTCCCCACAATATATACAGGAACATGTATCTGTGAAATCTGACAATTACTCTTTCAGATTAAGCAATACACTGGACATCCCCAGAGTTAAAATTGTTTCATATGGTAAGAATTCGTTTTACTTTGAGGCAACACAGGTCTGGAACAGTTTACCAAACGAATTAAGATGCTCCACAGACTTTAAGGAGTTCAAACGACTGATCCAGGCCTGGTGTGGCCCCAAATGCAAATGTGCTATGTGTGTATAATGTATGCTTCTGTCTTATGTTTTTTGCTTTATGTGTCCAATTTGATTTTCTTTTATTTAATGCTTGTATTTCATGTAACATGACGTATGATTCTGTTTTAGATGTTTTATGTTATGTGCTAAGATGTGCTTTCCTTTTTGTTTGATGCTTGCAAATGCCCGTGTTTATATTTGCCCAATTTGCTTCTTTCTTTTTTTTAATGTTTTTTTTTCAATATAACATGTCTGATTTTGCTGAATGTTTTTATGATATGCGCTATGATCTGCTTTTCTTTTTGTTTAGTCCTTGCAACAGCCCTGTTTAGATTTAAGGTGTACATGTATTTGCATGGGCTTTTAAATACTTATAATGTTCTATGTTGTTTCCTTATATAGTTTAACGCTTATGCCTTACGCATATTGTATACAATCCTTTTTTCTGGTACGGCGGTGGGGTTATTAAGTAGTTTGTAATACTTCTCAAATGTATATACTATATGACCGACAACAACCTAGAATATTGTCCTATTGCGTATCCTATTTTAGGCCGCTTAGATGTAATGTCTTATGAAGTGTCTTAATTATTCTAGCTCTGCTGTAACAACCCCGCCTATCTGTATAGTATGTGCATATATATATTAGAGTGTGAACGATTTTCGGAGTTAAGGAATCAATATATATCTAAATGTTTTTGGAAACGTCCTAACGTGATTAAATTTATAGAATTAATTAACTCAACAAATAAAGTTACAATTCGTAAATTAGGTATATTTATTTATGAAGCTTTTAAATAAAGAAATGAACTGTTAGATATAATATAACTGTATTTTTGTTCGAACAACGAGTGAACGCACGCGCGCATGCGCGCGCGCGTGTGTATATGAATAAATGAAATTGTAAATATATGTAAATCTCTATGTACAGTTGTTAACACCTTCTGAATTACACATGATTGCATAATGGCTTATGAAAATTATATTGTGATATACTATATACTTACCGTTTTCATATATATATATACATGTATTTGTACTAATACTGCACTGCTACCATGTTATACTTTGTATTTGTATCCTCACGGGCTTTATAGCCTATTGTAATTTTGAAATAAAAGTATCTATCTATCTATATTATTAACATGCCTATAACTATTTTTTTATTGTTGTTTTAATTTGCATGATATGCTTTATTAGCTACTCATATTGTCTTAATTTATGTCTTTAATGTATATCTAAATGCCATTTTAATCCACTAGGTCTTGTGTTTGCTTGTTAAATGGATAAATGTTTTGTCGGAAAAAAAGCTTAAAGCTTATGTTTATACTGTGTGTACATAACCGACGTGAAAAAAATATTATCTTATCTTATAGATGGTCGCTGAGTTCGACAACCGCTTCCAAACAAGATCATAACAACAGTTTTACCGCTTGTTTTCACAGTTTTCAAAATGGTTGATAATTTTTGAGTGAATAATGCGTGAATATGGCTGACTCTTTGGAGTCATGTATACTGTAATTTTTTTGGTTGAGGAGCTTTACGCAGTTCGAGAATGTAGTCCCCTTTAACTGCCTCAAATACAACTTAATTTGATTAGGTGACTGACATGAACGTTATGTATACCGAATTATATAACTACTGATTGTGAAATAATGAAATAATTGTAATTGTATACAGTATAAACGTGTCTTTTTTGTAGATGTACCGAAATATTATAGCATTAATACACCAATTTTTGAACGAGGAGCTTTACGCACTTCGAGAATGCACTTCGAGAATGTAGTTCCTTTAACTGCCTCAAGTATAACTTAATTTCATAAGGTGACTGAGATGAACGTTATACATATACGTGTCTCTTTTGCAAATGTACTGAAATACTATGTGCAATAATACACGCATAAATATTTTATGAATGGAAAGTTTCTATAGCGTAGTTACCCGGATGTCGAACATCTCATTAATATTAATTCATTTGACTCGATAGTGCAGTAGACGATAATTATCCATTCATTCAGAACCATTAATTTGAAAATGTACAATCATTGACGAAAAATATACAATCAATTAACACATTTTCCGTCCCAATTTCTAAACCAGTAAGCTAAACATGCCGCTCATGCGTGGCCTACAGCGTGACCTAGATAATGAGCTTTACCGTCAAATTGGGAACTAAATGTCCGTAAATATTGTAGTTATTGTGCCTAATACTTTGAGAAATAGTATAGCATCTACTACAAATAAATACACAAGTTGATGAAAAGAATGTGTCAAGAAACGCTCATTTCTACTACCAACAACAACAAGGTAAACAAATCGAATAGTTCTAAGGGACACACGGCAATCTTTGCATTATGGTAAAAAGAAGAAGAAAAATCATTTACCCATGTAGTGTTTATTTCCTTGCTGGAATTCAATACAAAATAAAATCTCACAGTGTATCAACAGGAAATCTATTGGAACATACACTCGAAAACCAAAACCGACGCGGTTGCAAAAATTAATTCCGTTCCAAGCATTTTTCGAAAATTAGAAAAAATAAATAATTCAATTTTGTGTGCCCAGATACTTCCTCCCATTGATGGAATGTTATGCAGAACAATTTAAAGAAACCGTGCTTAAAAAAGTGTTTTTAATAAAAACCGAGGCCTTTGCAAAATTATTACTTTCGTACCCAGGTCATTCGACCTTATTGTAGCTTTGCTCATCTTGTCTCTAACAAGCTTTTACCATGTTTTAGACATGTGCTAAGGGTCGTTATGCTTTAAATAAAGCGAATGCTATTGTGTTTTACTGCTCTTCACCACTTATTAAATAAGTTGATACATTAATCAGAAGAAAATGCAATATACCAGATACTGACCATTTTGTTTGTTTGTTTACAGTTCATATATTTTTATTGATATACTTTTTACTGCTTTAATTGTTGATTAACTTTGTAATAACATTTAACCTTTCGTTTTCTTGTAGACGGATTTATATAGCTCAACTTCTCTTTCTAATCGTTTTCTTTGTTTTCCTTAATATATACAACAAAATGTTTACAAACAGTATAAGCAGAGTAAGACAGATTTAAAAAAAAGCAGCTGAGCTATATACCAATATTCACAAGAAAACGAGAGGTTACAGGTTATTGAAGATGGGCTATGAAAGAGACTCAATACTGAACTTAGTTTATATTTATTGGAATAACAAGGCCATGGCTTCAGCATAATATAACAAGAAACATAATGTGCATAACAAATGTGCAGTCACGATATTTATAACAATTTGAAAAATGGTCATAGCTCCGACCAATTTTTGAAGTGAATGAAAACTGTACTCAATGAACCCTGGGACCAGATGTTCACAAAGCCAGATATTTAAAATTTAGTTGCTTTCCTTCAAATGTTCTCGTAAAATAATTACTACACACTGCTGTGACCGCGACATACTGCCAACCCTGTGGAATATCTACCGCTGAAGCCACGACAATAGGATTAATATTCTTAGGACTTCACATCTGTATTAGGATACGCTGTGCCCAAACCGCCATTTCTCGAATAATGTAACTGAAATGTATATATAAAACTGGCAAAGCAAAACAGAACAATAATATGCATAGGTAATGAAATGAGGGTATGGGAGGGAGGGTATTTTTCATAAATGAACACGACACATGCTAAAGTTTGCATTTTACATCTGATACCGCCTGCAGAAAATGGCCGCATCTTTAGAGACAGATAATTGGTGTAGCGTACGATTTACACACTCATTAATAAACCAAAAACAAATAAGCAGGATTGCAAATTGTTTATGAAAATTATCAATCACACTTAAATAAAAGGATTTATGTCGATGAACGACAAATCCCATTATTGAAGATGGGCTATGAAAGAGACTCAATACCGAACTTAGTTTATATTTATTGGAATAACAAGGCCATGGCTTCAGCATAATATAACAAGAAACATAATGTGCTTAACAAATGTGCAGTCACGATATTTATAACAATTTGAAAAATGGTCATAGCTCCGACCAAGTTTTGAAGTGAATGAAAACTGTACTCAATGAACCCTGGGACCAGATGTTCACAAAGCCAGATATTTAAAATTTAGTTGCTTTCCTTCAAATGTTCTCGTAAAATAATTACTACAAACTGCTGTGACCGCGACCTACTGCCACATGCCACAAGTGGTGACAGAGGCACCACGAGAGGCACCGCCATTAACATGGGGGAAGCAGAGCACAGCAGTGAAAAGAACAAGTCAGTCCTCAAATGGAGGTATGGCTGACGCACTTCACAATCGAAGCGATTTGTCTCGCCAACAACAACATTCATCATATGACCCAAATATGGTCTACAACATTCAACAAATGACCCAAATATGGTCAATGACCCAAATATGGTCAATTATAACATTAACAGTCACCCAAAAGTGGCTTGCAACCCAAATTGGTTAGCATACAAAATTGCCAAAATACAAATAAATTTATTTTCAACAACAAAATGGGTTATGACCCAAACTGGGTAAAGCACTATATTGCCAACCACATAGTAGCCCATAAGGGGTTAACAAATTGACGAAGGATAAGCAGATAACCTTATATAGAGGTTATACATATATGCCAAAAAAGTGACTGCACATCAACATAATTTTAATTCATTTTATTAAAGCCACGGGCCGTTTTCAGAAACTAAAGGCGAATTTCTGGCATCTGTACTTCAACAATTTCGGGATATCTAATATATCCACCATTCATTCGGAAAACCTCTGTTGCAACTTTACTATTTACCCTAATCCTGACTTTGTCCAAAGCTTTATGGGACTTTTCATTTCCATAATATAAGCGTGGTAAAATCTACGACTAAACAATCTTAACTTCAGAAATCAAGTCGTTTATGTCATGTAGTGTTTTAATAATACTTTTCCTTAATTTATCTGAGGGTACTTGACCAATGTCATTGCCTCCCACATGCAATACCAATATGTGTGGGTGGTCCTCAAGAGATAACAACTTTAATGTCTTCAACACTTGGCACCAAGTCATTAAAATGAATTTAAGATACACATCAACATGCATAGAAGTAAATTTATAGTCGGTAGAAACGAATTATGTGTTTCAATAAAAAATCTGTTTCGATGTTCATTCTGTTCCATAATGGCATCCAACCACAGGCAGACACCTCTGCAACCCATTAATTAAATTCAATGTTGCAATTAACTTCAGCTTTTGAATGACCACCTATGTAAATAATTATTTATTCAAGAAGACTAGGACTAACGCATTTCCAAATTTACAAATACATTCTATTATGTCCTTTGACTATAAACTAGGAATATGTATCCTTTTCAAGTAAACTGACCCACGTGTTAAAGGTTGAATGCAAAACTATTGCATCTTCATATAAATGAAGGAGACGCAATTGCGATTGACTGAATGCCATTGAAAACCTCATTTAAAGCAGCTTTTCCGCCAACAACAGCCACATTGTACAAGGTATATACATCGGTTCAAAAGACACTGATGACAAAGTATATATATAACATACAAATTTTGAGTAATCAAAACTCTATAGCCACAATATAAACGGCTTATGGCTGGCTAAACCCTAACTGGAGAGTTTAAATGTTACCAACTCACAACCCACTCCACGCACATTCAATCACAGGTATTTTAAGAACCCGTGAATAACAACCACCCTCAACAGGCACATACCCCTCACCACACGACTGAACATCTGGATAGTGTTGACAAATATTTCTATTTTGTGCCTTCAAGAACAACTTACTTGGTTTATGAATGCCTCCCTTTATTCGGAGATAGTTATTAAAAGGAGGTTTGAAGGTGTTATATATATAATTGATGCGACAAGTGTTTTTAAAAATTTAAATTTGGGCCATGCATAGACGGGGTCATGCATAGAACAGTTTTACTTCGAGTATAGAAGTGCTTATTATAGTTTAGTGACCATGCAAAGAGCTCAGTGCTATATATAGGGTAGGGACAAACCCAACTGGAATAATACATTCATTACGTCATATCGGTTAAAAAGCGGAGGGACAACAAACCTGTGCACTACACCCACCCACACACACACAAATTAAATAGATACCGGTGCCATTTCATATGCCTTGTTTAACAATGACAGGATAAATAATACTCATCGCACCAATGGAATAGCCATGAAATAAACCATATGAAAAGCATCTGAATTCTTCCAAGGTCTTGTAAAATGGAACGCCACTTATAAATCCATTGTCAATGTATCAACCAGTTCTGGGGATATATTCCCATATTCTACACCAAATATTTTGGATACATCTGACATTCGCAATGTTTGAAATGTCGCTTTGTGATTTATGTTTAACTTGTATAACTAAGAAATGGAACATTACATACAATACCAACACTGGGCCTCTATGACCTGTCCACAACATCACGCCCGGTACACCCACATTTTTGTCAGGAACTTTTGACTGGCCCTAAGTCAACTTGATAGTGACATAAACTGAAATATAAGGCAAAGTCTTTGAGAGAATGAAATAAAATAAAGCCTTAAATAAGTGACAGGTATCCAATTATAAGTAAGCAGCATCTGCAAATACACCAGTATACAAAACAACAGCCACTATAATGAAAACAACCCTGTACACAAACAAATAAATGTGTAAAGTGGATCGCTAGACAAATAACACTGGACCTTTTATAACCCGTCTTATTAGCAGCAGCAGTCAGCAGCAGCAAGTTAAAAATTTGCTGAAATCTCCCAAAACCGTTAGGTATACTTATCAGAAATTTGTTAAGAGAACCTATTGCAGAAACACTGCAATGACTGTCAACAACCATAATTTCATCATCAGCCCTGGAGAGTGAATAATAGCAGCAGAAGTTAAATGTATAGGGCACAACGACGACCATAACATCAATGGCCAACATAATGGCTTGATTCAACATTAATTTTCATTAACAACATGGTGACAAACAAGTTATTTATATAAATTGTTTTCATAATAGTTTCATGATCAGCCCTGGAGAGTGAATAATAGCAGAAGAAGTTAAATGTATAGGGCACAACGATGACCATAACATCAATGGCCAACATAATGGCTTGATTCAACATTAATTTTCATTAACAACATGGTGACAAACAAGTTATTTATATAAATTGTTTTCATGATAGTACTTAAAGAGCATTATCAGAAGCAAGTTATCATTGACATCATCCTCATAATGACACCAGAGTTGTATAATATTTACTTATTTAGTGTTCTAATGTGTATAGCTCCCTAAATCAGTGATTAAAGGGTCACACGGCAATATTTTTTAATTTTTATTTTTTATTCAAATTAGCCGCACAATTTATTAATCCAGTATCATTTTGACATAAAAGTTGCTTGCATGTTTCTTATTATTTTGCCATGTTTAAATGTATAATTGATGCAATATAATCAACAGTTAGTAATATCCACTTTTTATTTATTTATTTTTATTTTTTATTTATTTATTTTTATTTTTAATAACCCAACTGACTTAAAGCCATAATTTATTAACCCGATTGACTTAAAGCCATAATAAAGTAGAACACAAGTCCTGTTTCCGTAAGCGTTGCAACATCTGTTCTGTCAGCCACAACTTGCCATCCACCGTTAAACGTATCGCTTGCACTTCTTCTTCTGTAACAATGTTAGCCAATCCACCATCTCAGACGTCAGTTGCTTAACGATCTTCTCACAAACTCTGGAGATACAACCAGCTCCTGCTGTCCTTATCTATTTTGCTGGTAGGTTCATCCAGTTCCTGCGTCCTGAGTCGTCATCGGGCCCCTGGACTGCTTTACGGCAAATATGGGTCTGTGACTGTAGTTTAGGCATACTGTATTTCTGAAATAAATTGCTAAAATATTGAACCCTTGCACACTACATTAAATAAAACTTTTTATTTTCATGTGAACCCCATCAACTATTTGAACACTGTCATATTTAATCCAGTGTTCAATCCTTGCCTTGGCCATGCAATTTATCCCTGAGCAAGGGAATTAATCTGTGTTTCTTAGTACTGTGTTGCTCCACCCAGGAAGCCAATTTAAGTTGCAAGAACAGGTTTCCCAATCGATGTAAATTAATAATTTAAAGTAAAGTTAACAAAGAAAGAATTCTTCTTCTTCTCGGTCACATTTAATCCAGTGTTCAATCCTTGCCTTGGCCATGCAATTTATTTCTGAGCAAGGAACTTAATCCATGTTGCTTAGTACTGGTTCCACCCAGGAAGCCAATTTAAGTTGCAAGAACAGGTTTCCTAATCGATTTAAATTAATAATTTAAAGTAAAGTTAACAAAGAAAGAATTCTTCATCTTCTTTTTCTATGCACAAATGCACCCCTGGCACTTCTTCCCGGCAGCCTTTTCCCTGTGCCTTAGATGGTCCTTTACTCACATACGGGCTCTTCGGCAGTCATGCCGATTGTCGCTTAGGCATCTTGTATTACTGAAATAAACCGCTTAAATATAAACACCTCGCATTTACATTCCAAATGCCAAGATGACAACACATAGCATTTACATTATTATATGTAGATATATAAATAGTGTTAAGCAAATTGCATTTGTCTTATTAATAATGGTTGATTAGAATCAATATTACGCTAATAATATCCTAAACATACTATGGCATGAGAAAAACCAATGAAAACTTCACTTTTCATTTAATTACACTGACTGGTTTATAAATCAAGACTCAAATGCGTGAAATGGACACTTCAATATTGCTGGGTGTCCCTTTAAAATATTTCAAACAAATTAATAACAAAAGCATGTACATTTCCTGCTTAATAGTACATTTATGCTGAATACAGTAAAAACAAATACTTATATATTCAAACCTCTCTTTAACCACTTAAATAAACGTCTCTTGATGTCTGTCAGTCGACAAAATTAGAAGAAACTCATTTGAGGTTTACCACCACCAATTAAATGTAAACCTCCGAGGTGTAGTCGAATGTAGTTCCTATAATAAAAAGTAATCCCTCCTTTATCGATGGAAATGGGCATTATAAGTAGGGGAAAACTGCCCATTTCTATTCGATTTTGTGGTTATATGTATAAGAAGCGTATTAATAGGTTTTACTGGATCACTGATGAACATTTTCGAAATTTCGACTCTATGCTTACACTTTGTGAGCAATGAAAACAGTCGATCAATAAAATCAGCTATACCCTTGAGCTGTTTAGTAATCAAACAAGAACTTTCTTACATGTCTTGTGACCCCACGTTTTCTGGTGATTTTTCAAGTGGAAAAATAGTTTTCTATATGAACATTACACTGCTGCATTATCCATACTTGAGTTGAATTTGCAGCAAATCATTAATATGTGACACTTTAACATTGGTGTCTATGGGGAAAATAATTGGTGCTTTCATACCTTGACAAAGGAACACTTTCACGCTATGCAAATGGAGTAATTACGGACAAGGGAGATAACTTCTATATGAATAGCATACACGACACTATAGAACTACGGTCAACTGAATAGAAATACCACAGCCTGGTTCGTTTCCCTTGTTTTTAACAACGAAACTGAATACTCTGTCTTCACGATCGTATTATACATCAACCAACGAGATGTTGGCGCATCAACATGCCCTTCACCATTATTCAGTGCATACTTACCGACAGTTGTTCGTAGATTATAAACAATGGCCAGGTTATTGGTAAATAAATATGAATATACCCCCTGATAAGTTAACGATTTAATGGTGGAATAGTTCCGCTCCAACTCCCTCTTCACGATTTCGCCATGACGTGTTGATTTCCCCACGAACAGCAGTTGAACATGTTCATAATTTGAGTGAATAAATCTCTTTTAAATCAAAACCATCGAACATTTACTACTGCACATTTACGATCAATAATATCCGAAAATGAACCATCTCAATTACTACGTAATTATTTTTCATAAATGAACACGACACATGCTAAAGTTTGCAATTTACATCTGATACCGCCTGCAGAAAATGGCCGCATCTTTAGAGACAGATAATTGGTGTAGCGTACGATTTACACACTCATTAATAAACCAAAAACAAATAAGCAGGATTGCAAATTGTTTATGAAAATTATCAATCCCACTTAAATAAAAGGATTTATGTCGATGAACGACAAATCCCAATATTCTACAGTTAACAGTATATGTTTATCCACCAGTTATATTGATTTCTGCTTACAATTTGCATGCTCCAAGTACTCGCAATTAAAATAAAAAGTTGAACAACATAACTATATTTCTGTTTCTTCCATACCACCCTGATGTCTATAGATACAAAGACAAAATGCTTCCTTGCTGGCATAACGTTGAAACTCTCTGTCAGGAATATATCATCTTGTCAAAATGAACAGTCTTACAATTTTCTACTTGAACATGCTTGAAACTTTGTCATGCATCATGTGATTTTGAAATAACTTGGCACAAATGTTCACCATAATGAGACGCGTGTCGCGCGCAAGATTCAGTTCCGTAGCTCAAAGGTCAAGGTCACACTTGGAGGTTAAAGGTCAGAAATAGGCTTGTCCGGGCTGTCACTTTGTCATGCATTGTGGGATTTTGAAATAACTTGGCACAAATGTTCACCATAATGAGACGGCGTGTCGCGCGCAAGACCCAGGTCCATAGCTCAAAGGTCAAGGTCACAGTTGGAGGTTAAATGTCAGAAATATGCTTGTCCGGCTGTGACTTTGTCATGCATCTTGGGTTTTTGAAATAACTTGGCTCAAATATTCACCATAATGAGACGGCGTGTCGCACGCAAGACCCAGGTCCTTAGCTCTAAGGTCAAGGTCACACTTGGAGGTAAAAGGTCAGAAATAGGTTTGTCCGGGCTGTAACTGTGTCATGCATTGTGGGATTTTGAAATAACTTGGGACAAATGTTCATCATAATGACACGGCATATCGCGCGCAAGACCCAGGTCCATAGCTCAAAGGTCAAGGCCACACTTGGAGGTTAAAGGTCAGAAATAGGCTTGTCCGGGCTGTAACTTTGTCATGCATCATAGGATTTTGAAATAACTTGGCACAAATGTTCACCATAATGAGACGGCGTGTCGCGCGCTTGACCCAGGTCCGTAGCTCAAACGTCAAGGTCACGATACCTTCAGAACACAGGAAACATATTTTGCAGCTAAACATGGTAAGGTATTCAACATTCCTTGCATGAACATTCGCATGGCGACTTCAACCTTGCATATGGGTACATTCAAAGATAACTGTTTCTTCAATAACTTCAGAATTAACAAACTGGCTACTAACAACTTTATTTCTTTGGCTTTTTTGCAGTTATAGTGTTGACGAAACACAGTAACCTTTAACAGCAGTTTGACATTTGTGCAATTATTGTGTGGACAAAACAGTAACCTTCGACAACTGTGCAGCTTCTAAATTGTTAATTTTGCACAAGACCCGTTAGGGGACTATGGCCGTCCTCGGACTGCTTCTTGTTTTTCTTGGCCTTACATAATGATACAAAAACATTTCACTACGAGTTTGACAGTATGTTACGATGTTGCTTTTTTAAAGCCAAAGTATCTAGAAATACCCATTTTCGTCCATAACACACATCTTTTTTTGTAAAAGCTCATTGTAATAAAATGAACACTATATATAAACATTGGACATCAGTGTACATAGTGCGGGTGTTCTTTTGGCTCTGCTCTCTTTTCCTTAAATGGAAATTGTTTTGAAATGTTCGCTTTGACAAGGTGGGCAAGATGCCATTTGCAATTTTCACAAAAGAAGTACAGATTTGACCTTTGACCTCTAAGTGTGACATTGCCCTTGGAGCCACAGACCTGGATTTTATGCGCGATATATCGTCTTGTTGTGGTTAGCACTTGTGCCAAGTTATTTGAAAATCCGTCCAGGAATGCCAGAGTTATTGACCGAACACGATTTGACATTTGACCTCTAAGTGTGACCTTGACCTTGTAGCCATTGACCTGGATTTTGTGCGCGACATGTTGTCTTGTTGTGCTGAGCACTTGTGCCAAGTTATTTGAACATCCGTCCGGGAATGCCAGAGTATTGACCGGACACAATTTGATTTTGACCTCTAAGTTTGACATTGGAGCCAGGGCCCTGAATTTTGTGCGCGACACATCGTCTTGTTGTGGTGAGCAATTGCGCCAAGTTATTTGAAAATCCGTCCTGGAAGGCCAGAGTTATTGACCGGACACGATTTGACCTTGACCTCTAAGTGTGGCATTGACCTTAGAACGACGGACCTAGATTTTGTGCGTGGACACGTCGTCTTGTTGTGGTGAGCACTTGTGCCAAGTTATTTGAAAATCCGTCATTGACCTGACACGATTTGACCTTTGACCTCTAAGGAAAATAAATGCTGAAGGGGATTTTATCCGTTCGATCTTTCCCTATACGCCAATGTTTACTAGAACCACCGTGTAACAGGGCGTGAGAAGCCAATTTCTCATCGTTATGAGATCTGATGTCGAAACTACTCCATAATCACGCCAATATACGATGAAGGCAAATTACCATTTACCTTTTTAACTGTTATGAAGCTATGAACAATGCTCCACATTCTCTTTTGAGATAATTTATACTGTTTTAGGATGATACAGTCTTTAAAAAGCATGGAAAACTCTACACTGGCAACGTCTGCTAAATACCGTCTGCGGTCTATTTACTTAGTATCAATTGTTATTTGTGTTTCAGCTAAGACACGTGTCTTTGAGCGTACATGTGTTTGTTTCGGAATTTTATATGGACATATGGATGACTTACATATGGATGACTTACATCTTCATATAGGTCCAATTACAGGACAGAGCCTTGGGTCACACCTGACAGAACATTAACTTCATGTGATTGCGTATTTCTGCTAGAATAAATTACGAAAATAATACTTAGGTTAGATAACTCTTGTGGGCTTAAAGTTGAATTCTAACGTTATGTTGTGTCCCTTCCCTTGCAAAAACTAATGTTTAGGGCAATCTTTTTTCAGCAAATGTAGGGTGGGAGGGGTGGAAAACAATAAAATCAGAGCAGTATTATATAAGAACATTGTCTAAATTTACTAACAATAAAATCAGAGCAGTATTATATAAGCACATTGTCTAAATTTACTCTATGTTCACACGGGTTTGTTTGGACGGTCGTTCATTTGATTTTGAACTGGAATAGATGTATTCCATTTTGATAAGTAAAGACTGCAGGTAGTAGGAGTGTCTATTTTGTCAGGCAGATAACTTAGATTATATTATAGACGTATTATATAAGCACATTGTCTAAATTTACTCTATGCCAGGCTGGCAATTCATACAGGTTTTTTTCCATGGTATCCTGATATGATCTGAAATAAAACTGACTTTGGGATAAACAATACAATAAATAGAGAATATTGTCAGTGCCTTTTACTATCAAGGGTCTATCAAGTTTATAAGGCGAGGCTTAGAAAACGAAGAATGTCGAGGCTCTGCCGAGCCATTCTTCGTTTTCGTGTAGAGCCTCGCCATTCTTCGTTTTCGTGTCGAGCCTAATAAACTTGATAGTAAAAGGCACTGACATAATATTCTATTTATCATGTAGATTATCCAAATTTTCGGTATGAATTACTATTATTACCTATTTCTCATAATGTTACGCTTATCGAGAACAACGCCATGTTGATGTTTTTTGTTTGTTATGACGTCTGGCAACGTTACGTGCATGACGTCAGATAACGTTACGTACACTAAGAGCCGGGGATTCCGCATTGATTTGCTTTATTGGCCAGTGCATATTAAAGCAAACTTTATTAGGTCACCACTTTATTAGGCAGAAAAGTGCATAATATCTGCATGATAAAACAAAATAATAACTGAGAATGCATTTTTAAAATGTGTCGACCATAATTATGTTTATTATATGCTTTCCAGTAAATTATATAATTTTCTCGGTGCAATAATCTCATTGTTTCAAACAAAGAAATTACCATATTATTAAATAGTTTTCACTGTTTTTAGAACTACTTTTTAAAATCATTTTCATACTGATAGTTGTATGTTTGACGTGATAAAGACATTTCATAGCTTTTTGTATAAACTGTTATGCTTATTTAAGGGGAACCATTTTATCATATGTCATGTATTAAATAAGGATCTGTAGTGAAGCGGTTATAAAATTGGGGGTATCACTTGGGAATGAAAAATGTCAAATAGACACACAAAAATACTTATCAGCTGTTGATGGAAGCATAAAATAAAAAGAACACGTGTTGTTAGATACAACTTTATTTCATCTCGTGAGGTCCAAAAATATATTCTCACTCGTGGTGTACCAATGAACTTTATTTCATCCAGTGAGCTCCAAAAACAATAGTAGTAACGAGTGAGATCGTATAATCGTGGAGCTCACAAGATAAATATGAAATAAAAATACGAAATAAAGTTGCATCTTCCACTGAAAAAAACACAAAACAAATGACCTCTATAAATGTGTATCTAGAGCAAACTCTGGTACATAGTGTTCTCTGGATACAGTGAGTTGGCCCTTGTTTAGGGTGAGCGTTATATTGTATATAAAGATGTATTCCCGTTTCATTTTTGTTGCAAGTTAATGTTTGCTTTTATAAATGTGTTTGCATGTGTATCTTGCTCGATATATATTTGCTTATTTTAGCACTGTTTAAAAGTGGTTAGTTGTTTTCCCTAGCATTATTTTATAAAAATTTAAATCTTCAACTGTTCAATCATAACTCGTTTTAATGACAATTCAAAATTGCCCGAGGTTATTATTTAATTAAGAAGAAAATGTTACAAAAATCGAAGCTGATTTTCAATATCGTGAAATAGCTTGTGCGTTGTTTTCTTCAAACTTACTTAAAACGTCAAACTTTGGATTAAGATATCCCACTACCGGCCATGTGAGATAGGGTATATCAACCTAACCATGTGGGCCAGTCAACATTTCAGACAGAGACGAAACAGAAATCATTATCGGCAGACCCTAATCTTTGACTGAAATGTTGGCTGCTCTGTTGATACGTCCCTATTCCACATGGATACTTAGGTATTAGGTATCTTCTGGGGGTGGGGTGGTGGGGTGTGTGTGTGTGGGGGGGGGGGGGGGGGGGGTAGGGGCTGGAATGATGTTCCTGAAGAAATAATAGGACCCTGAATTCATGAAGAAAAAAAAACTCACTCATTGTCTAGCTGGAAAAAATCTGGCTCTAGCCGCATAACCAAACAAGAGGCCGAAGAGGGCCTGTGTCGCTATACTGGCTATATGGAGCCTGCGGTGGGGAACACGACAATGATATGTGTAACTAAGCTTGGTACTGAACTTTCCTGCCACGTTTCACTGAAATCCAGCCAGGGGTTCAGGAAAGCTAGTCTGGATAAAGTTTGTGCATAAGGGGCCATAACTGTCAAAATTCATTCAATATTCATTCAACCAAACCACGGCGATGACATGCATAACTAGGCATGTTATTGATCAGCCCTGCCATGTTTCATTGAAATCCACCAGGGTTTTAGAAGAACTAGTCTGTCCAAAGTTAGTGTATTAAAACCTTAAAAAGCCATAACTCTGCCGAAATTCATTTTCCGGAACATGGCGATGATATGCGCAACTAGGCTTGGTACTCATCATCAATTCCAAGATTTGCTGAAATCCGGCCAGGGGATCAGGAAAACTAGTCGAGACAAAGTTTGTGAATTAAAACCTAAGGGCCATAAATTCGCCAAAAATCATTCAACCGGAAAACGATATGCGTAACCTAGTTTCGTTACCAGTGGTTGCGGAGAACTTGTCCAGACAAAATGTGTGTATTAAAACCATTAAATATCCACAACTCCAACAAAAAAACATTCAACCGGAACATCGGAACGTGACAACAATATGCGCCACAATGTTTGGTACTGATCATTCCCGCCAAGTTTTCTTGGAATTCAGCCAGGAGTTCGGTAAAACTAGTCTGGACAACGTTTATGTATAAGGGGGCATTACTCTGTCAAAAATCATTCAACAAAAGCACAGCGTTGATATGTGCAACATTATAGCAATTTTAACTAAGTCAGTGCCATAACTCCGGTGTTACTAGTCCAAACTGGTTGGTTTTCGAATTCATCCGAGCTTTCATTGATATCAACAATCTGGTATTGTTTGAAAAAGATCAGCTGAAATATGAATTGAATTGAATTGAATTGGGATTTTAAGGCGCACCAACACATGAAAGGTTATATGGCGCCTAACAGGAACGAACATGCCACGCTCATCCTCCATGTGTAATAAATGAAGAACGGGCCTAGAACCTTCTCATCCTGAGCTGCAGAGTTGCTGCAAATTCTATCGTAAACACTCCATTTACGCTGGAGCCACGTTATAGTTTTGCTGCCACTGCTCTAATGATATGAACGAGATGGCGCCTGCCACAATGCAGGGGTCATGATGAAGACCTATAATGAGCATGAACAAAAAATGATAAAATGAACATGAATTTGGGGGTGGGTTGGGGTTCTACCCATCTGCCCTCCCCTCCAATGGGATCTGCAGTGGCCCTATTCTTTGTCCCGTAACCAAACGGGGCCCCCGGAACCACACGGGACAGCTGAAAAATGAAGGCCCTATCGTGTTAACGAGCCAAATTATAGCATATTCAGAAAATTAAAGGTCATAACTCCTTTGTTACCAGTCCAAACTGGCTGGTTATCGAACTCGTCCGAGCTTTCATTGATATCAAGTTTGAAAACGATTGGATGAAAAATGAAGGCCCTATCGTGTTAACGAGGCAAAATATAGCAATTTTAACTAAAGCAAGGGGACATAACTGTGGTGTTACTGGTCCGAACTCGTCCGAGCATTCATTGATATCAACAATCTGGTGAACTTTGAAAAAGATCGGATGAAAAATGAAGGGACGGACGGACGACGGTCAGTAGAGCTGCCAAAAAATGGGCATAAAAATACAAACAGAACGTTATGTCAGTGAATAGGACTGAAAGAAACGCATTGACTACAGTGTACAATAGTTATGTATTACAATGTATGTATGTTATTCCCCGTGTGGTTGCCGGGGTAGACTACAACCACTGCAAATCCCGCTAGAGGCATAGGGGTAGGACACCACACATACCACCCTTCATGTTCATTTTCTCATTTTTTATCATGCTTATTCAAGTTCTTTATCATGACACCGCGTATGCAAACGTGGAAACGAAACATCGTAAAGGAAGGCAAATCCTGCATTTTTACGGTATTTTAAGCAGCAAACAATATGTTTTTAACCCACGATTTCAAGCTTTTAACATCGGAACATATATTAATATGAATACTTGCTTTCTGAAAATCTTTCGCAATTCTGCACAATGTTTGGTTCCGTCAGACCGTCAGACCGCGAGCGAAAACAGTTCGACTTTTATTTTCTGAACAGACCAAGAGTCCCTACCACCCTCAGTTTTTATTAAATTAAACCATTTTGATTTCAGGGTGTCCGCCTCAATGAACCTTAGGGACGGACCATTTTGATGGGGGGGGGGGGGGGGAATTTTATTTTGCCTAGTGCACTGGCCAGATTCTTTTTTTTTCGTCAACTTGAAAGCAATTTTTTTATTTTTTTTAAGTTTTACTATTCGTTGAATAAGAAGAGCTGTTGTAGATCTACTCAACGTCTGAGACCGTCGACGTTGGTTTTCAGTTGTAGTAACTAAAAAAAAATAGTCCAATTATTTCAGCATACACCGGACAGTGAAACTTGAAATATGTCATCAGTACCATCAATGACACTGATAGACACATGTTCCATAACTCTGTACTAGCATGACCCTTTTCTTACTTTGAATTTCTGGTATAAATGTTCTTTTTGACAAGTCCATATATTTTTACAACTGAAAGTCGTACATCAACAAAACTTCAGTAAAGCTTGGAATACCAAAGGCACTAGTAGACACATGTTTATCATATTAACTCTGTATTGCATTTAAGCACAGTTATGTTCCTTTTTCAACTTCAAAATTATGGTTAAAGTTTTTAGGCCAGTCCTCGTTTGTCAATAGGTGATTGTTACTTATTAATACAACTTCAGTAAAGCATTGATGCTAGTAGACACATGTTCCATAACTCTGTATTGCATTTTAGCAGAATTATGGCCCTTTTTCTGAATAATATTTTCTGTATTGTATTTTAGAAAAGGTGTAGCCCCTTTTCGACTTAGAATCTCTTTTCTTTTATTTGTTGGCAATCCATTTATTTCAATACCCACTAGCCATATATCTCTGTCAAAGGAGCTTGACAAGTGTCACTTAGAGTCATCAAGGACACTTACAGACACATGTTTCATAATTTTTTATTTCATTTTAGCCAGATGATGTTTTTTTTTAACTTAGAGTTTCAGCAAAAGTTTTTTAAGCAGCTTCATATATTTCAATGAAACTCACTGCATGCATCAAATGACAATGACAAGCCTGTAAATATCATTAGCCCCATAAACCCCACACATTCCCCACTCTTACACCACCATCACCACAGATAAATAGACAAATATTTGTTATATTCGTTTGGTTTCTCTTCAGTTAGCATGTCAGCATCCTGTTCTATTCCCCACCCCCACCCCACCACCACCACCACCACCACCACCCTCACTCCCTCATATTCATTCTGGGGTATTGAAGGTCTTGTTTCGATAACTGACCAATAGTGTTGTTCCGATTAATCGATTTGATCGATCATCAATCAGTTATGCCTTTGATCTGATTATTCGATTAAAAATATTCATGATCGACTTTACTCGGTTGTTGAATATTATGGCTTACTTCATTCAAGTATATAAGAAATAAAATGAGTTATAATTGTGCAACAAGTAATCACATATTTATAGCGGTTATCACAACTTATTTTTTAAAATATATATATGTTGATCAGCTTTATTCTGTTCCTTTGTTACCAGAACATACTTGAAATGTGATTCTTTTCTTCATTATAGTCTGAAAAAGGCTTGCACTTGTCTTTTATAGCAGCCATGTTTAATCGATTATTGAACGATCATCGGTCGGTTAAATATTCAGATAATCGATCATGAATTTTCAGCCGATTCCCAACACCTCCGCGCACCCTCTACACCCTCACCTCGGTCACCACCAACTATTAACCCCACAATTAAGACAATTTTCCTTTCGACAACTCTTGTTTAATATGGATCTTTCCATATATGGTAGGTGGAACTCCATGTGCTAGTTGTAATCTTTAGTTATGCTTGTCCTTGTCTGCTTTCTATGTGAGCCCCTTTTGTTCTTCTAAATTACGTATTGATTGGATGTTTTGTTTGGTGGTGTAGGGGATTGTCTTGTACTGGGCAATGACTACCATGTTCCATACCATTCTTATTAACACTGGCATATAGCGCATAACTTTGTCTGTAACCTGGCATTGCATGTGGCTTTGGCTGCTTCTTAAGTCCACTTTCTTGTTGATGATATTCACAAAGTCCATCGCACAAGTACCAGGACCCTTGTATTGTAATACTACCATGCATACCACATTGATTACTAAGATGTCCAAAGTACATCACATGTGTAACTATCATGGCTACTCTTTACCACATGTTCTACTTCCATGATCACTGTATATCACAAGTATAATACTACCATGACCACTGTATATCACAAGTATAATACTACCATGACCACTGTATATCACAAGTATAATACTACCATGACCACTGTATATCACAAGTATTACTACCATGACCACTGTATATCACAAGTATAATACTACCATGACCACTGTATATCACAAGTATTACTACCATGACCACTGTATATCACAAGTATAGTACTACCATGACCACTGTATATCACAAGTATAGTACTACCATGACCACTGTATATCACATTGATTACTAACATGTCCGAAGTTACCACATTTTTTACTACCATGACCACTGTATATCACAAGTATAATAATACCATGACCACTGTATATCACAAGTATAATACTACCATGACCTCTGTATATCACATTGGTTACTTACATGTCCGAAGTTACCACATGTTTTACTACCATGACCACTGTATATCACAAGTATAATACTACCATGACCACTGTATATCACAAGTATAATACTAGCATGACCACTGTAAATCACAAGTATAATACTACCATGACCACTGTATATCACAAGTATAATACTAGCATGACCACTGTATATCACAAGTATAATACTAGCATGACCACTGTATATCACAAGTATAATACTACCACGACCTCTGAATATCACATTGGTTACTTACATGTCCGAAGTTACCACATTTTTTACTACCATGACCACTGTATATCACAAGTATAATACTACCATGACCACTGTATATCACATTGGTTACTTACATGTCCGAAGTTACCACATTTTTTACTACCATGACCACTGTATATCACAAGTATAATACTACCATGACCACTGTATATCACAAGTATAATACTACCATGACCACTGTATATCACAAGTATAATACTACCATGACCACTGTATATCACAAGTATAATACTACCATGACCACTGTATATCACAAGTATAATACTAGCATGACCTCTGTATACCACATTGATAACTTACATGTCCGACGTATCACATCATGGATACGCTTTACCACATTTTCTACTACCATGACAAAGTATTACTACCATGACTGTATATCACATTTAATACTACCATGACTACTAAGACTAAATACCACATTTATTACTACCATGACCACTAAATACTCCATTTATTACTACCACGATCACTAAATACCCCATGTATTACTACCATGAGCTATGCATACTACAATTAGTATTACCATAACCACAGATATCATATTTAATATTTATTAATAATGAATGTCAAATACCAGTGTTAAATACTTTTATTTTCTCATTTTTCTCATATCTCTCATAATGTCTCCATGGAGTGAGTCACTGAATGATAGTCTTTTTTTAGTGTCACCCCAGTATAATTTGTACCGTCCTATAATTGTGAAGTCAAAGTAATGCTGAACAGTGTATGTATATATATGCAAATAAAAAACAGTGAACATTTACTAAAATGGCGAACACAGTTTGCACAACCTTCTGAAGATGATTTGAAAAGTTTGAATATGAGATAAGGCTGGATTTTTTTTTTAACATTTTCAGGGACGGTTTATTTTTTTCCCCCAAGTTAGAGCCAGGATATTTTTTTTCAACAATTCAAGGGCAAAAATATTTGTTCCAAAAAAATCTCCCCCCTGCCCCCCTGGTCGGTACCTTAATAGATTGGAGTATGTAATACTATTACTAAATAGTGTTTCAAACATTACTTGACGGCGCCATGCATTACAATGTTAAAGGGACACAATCATGGCAATCGTGAGTTTTATTCAGATAATAAAATGTCCTCCTCGATTTACTTATCCAGCGTCATTTTGACTTTAAAACTGCTTGAATATATAATTAAATAAAAAATTCAGATATTCAATTGTCGTCACTATTTTACCATGTTTATAAATATATTATTGGTGCAATATTATAAAAAGTTTGTTATATTTAAAAATAATTTGCCTTCAACTATTCTAATAATTAATCTTAACGATTAAACAACTGCAAGTTAAGAGAAATTTTAAAAAATCAAGATTGCCGTGTGTCCCTTTAAACTAGTAAGATGTTGACTTAAAAACTGTTTGTATATAAGTAAAAAAGTTAATACAATGTGAAGTTTTACATTCTACTTCGGTAATCTACCATGTTTTTAATAAATTATTGGTGCACTTGCATCAAAAATTAGCCATATTAAAATATATTTTGTCTTGAACTATTCAAATAATTTCAATAACCTCCATTTCTTAATACTTAATTTAGATGTTACTTGTCGTTTGTTGAGTTCGGAAATATTGATATAGGTTAAGTACATGTACATCTATAGGAATATAACAATACAAATTCTGAAATATGCAATATTCAAGCAATTGGCGACCAGGCTTTATTTTAATATCATTTCCTTGTCCTGTCCACTCGCCGGTTTATACAGACATGATCTCTTTGTTGTATATCCTTGGGTCAACATTACATTAAGATCACATTTTAACGTTTTGTTTGGCGTTAATCAAATTATTTTGATCCAGCGATCAAACAGAAACATCCCAGCAACAAAAGAAAGCTACTCAAACAAAGATCGTTCAACTGTGTATATTTCTATCGTTTCAATTTTGAAACTGAATTTCGTGTATTTAACCACAGATATAATAATGTTATTAATAGGTCTGCAATTTAACAATCAATCGTGAAAATCGATCTGCTCATATCGATTAAGCATGCCGGCCGCTTCAGCTTCCGGGTTATAGAATCACACTTCCGTCTGGGATCGATGTAATGATGCTGCACGTGACCAGAACGTGGATTGCACGTGCCATGCAATATTAGCATAGGAAGATCCATTAGGCTTATTATCACATTTAGCGTATAACACCTGACAGACATAGAAATCAATCGAAAATGTACAATACTTTGCATTATTCAAGAGAAACAATGGTTATTGATGACGAACGCTGAAACACATCGTGTTCATTCGAGAAGTTGGTTAGATGAAACAAAATAAAAGAGAAACAAAAAATAATAGTAATAAAATAATAATAATACAGACTCGGCTTGATTAAGAAATAAAAATAGATATTCTTTATTACTGTTAGGAAAAAAGACACAGTTGCATGCCGCAAAAGTGGTGTTTTTTCGAAAAAGAGGAATAATCGGCGGGCTGAAGTTAGCATGATATTCGATATTCGACATTCGATATTTAAGTATTCAACAAAATAAAACTGAATATTGAAAAACAAAAAACTCGAGATTTGTTATTCAACAAAAAAAATCTGAAGATCGAAAAATAAAAAAACTCGAGATTCGTTTATCAACATAAAAAATCTGAATATCGAAAAACAAAAACCTCGAGATTCGTTATTCACCAAAAACAACATGAATATCGAAAAACAAAAAACTCGAGATCGTTATTCAACCAAAAAAAAACGAATATCGAAAAACAAAATACTCGAGATTCGTTATTCAAAAAATAAGTTTTGAATGTCGAAAAAACAAAAAGCTCGAGATTCGTTATTCAACAAAAAAATCTGAATATCGAAAAACAAAAAAACTCGAGATTCGTTATTCAAAAAATAAGTTTTGAATGTCGAAAAACAAAAAACTCGAGATTCCTTATTCAACAAAAAAAAACTGAATATCGAAAAACAAGAAACTCGAGATTCGTTTTTCAAAAAATAAGTTATGAAAGTCGAAAAAACAAACAACTCGAGATTCGTTATTCAACAAAAAAAGTCTGAAAACCGAAAAACACCTCGAGATTCGTTATTCAAAAATAAAGCTTTGAATGTCAAAAAACAAAAAACTCGAGATTCGTTATTCAACAAAAAAAGTCTGAATATCGAAAAACAAAAAAACTCGAGATTCGTTATTCAAAAAATATTTTTTGAATGTCGAAAAACAAAAAACTCGAGATTCCTTATTCAACAAAAAAAAACTGAATATCGAAAAACAAGAATATCGAGAAAATCGTTATTCAAAAAATAAGTTATGAAAGTCGAAAAAACAAAAAACTCGAGATTCGTTATTCAACAAAAAAAGTCTGAAAACCGAAAAACAAAAAACTCGAGATTCGTTATTCAAAAAATTAGTTTTGAATGTCGAAAATCAGAAAACTCGAGATTCGTTATTCAACAAAAAAAAGTTTAATATCGAAAAAAAAAAAACCTCGAGATTCGTTATTCAAAAATAAGCTTTGAATGTCAAAAAACAAAAAACTCGAGATTCGTTATTCAACAAAAAAATTCTGAATATCGAAAAACAAAAAACTCGAGATTTATTATTCAACAAAAACAATTGAATATCAAAAAACAAAGAACTCGTTATTCAACGAAAAAAATTGAATGTCAAAAAACAAAAAAAATCGAGATTCGTTATTCAACAAAAAAAAAGCTGAATATCGAAAAACAAAAAACTCAAGATTCGTAATTGAACATAAAAAATCTGTAAAACGAAAAAACAAAAAAACTCGATATTCGTTATTCAACAAGAAATATCTGAAAAATATCGAAAAACAAAAAACTCAAGATTCGTTATTCAACAAATACATTTTGAATGTCGAAAAACAAAAAACTCGAGATTCGTTATTCAAACAAAAAAAATGAATATAAAAAAATGAAAAGAAAGAGATTCGTTATTCAACAAATAGGTTTTTAATATCGAAAAACAAAACAACTCGAAATTCGTTATTCAACAAATAAGTTTTGAATGTCGAAAAACAAAAAATTCGAGATTCGTTATTCAACCAAAACAAATTGAATATCAAAAAAACGAAAAGATCGAGATTCGTTATTCAACCAAAACAATTTGAATATCAAAAAACGAAAAGATCGAGATTCATTATTCAACAAATAGGTTTTTAATATCGAAAAACAAAAAACTCGAGATAAATTTTGAATGTCGGAAATCAAAAAACACGAGATTCGTTATTCAACCACAACAAATTGAATATCAAAAAACGAAAAGATCGAGATTCGTTATTCAACCAAAACAATTTGAATATCAAAAAACGAAAAGATCGAGATTCATTATTCAACAAATAGGTTTTGAATATCGAAAAACAAAAAATTCGAGATTCGTTATTCAACCAAAACAAATTGAATATCAAAAAAACGAAAAGATCGAGATTCGTTATTCAACCAAAACAATTTGAATATCAAAAAACGAAAAGATCGAGATTCATTATTCAACAAATAGGTTTTTAATATCGAAAAACAAAAAACTCGAGATAAATTTTGAATGTCGGAAATCAAAAAACACGAGATTCGTTATTCAACCACAACAAATTGAATATCAAAAAACGAAAAGATCGAGATTCGTTATTCAACCAAAACAATTTGAATATCAAAAAACGAAAAGATCGAGATTCATTATTCAACAAATAGGTTTTGAATATCGAAAAACAAAAAACTCGAGATTCGAAAATGTCGAAAAACAAAAACCTCGATATTCGTTATTCTTCCGGAATCATTCCGTATCTGAGATTTGGTCACGCGTTTTCTGAAAAGTCTACGATGGACGAAAAGCGGACGAAGAGTGACCCCAATAGTTTACTGCAACTATGAGCCGAAGCGGCTCAAGTGAACTAAAATTATTCAAGACCTCGAACTGAGGATGTCTCTGCCACCAATGACAATATATATGAGCCATTATCAAACTAACTAAATCGAGGTAATCAGAAAAAAAAGTTTACTCAGGTTAAGTCACCTATCAAGGTTATGTATTAGCGAAAACAAAACACACTGAAAAGATATTATGCTAACTTCTGGCCGCTGGAATAATCTGAGTTGCCGAAAATTGGTCTTATAACGGTACCATGCTCGAAGTGGTCGATGATTTTAACTACTTAGGAGTCATGTTTGACTATTCAGGGTCGTTTACCCTTAACCAACAGGTATTATGCGGTAAAGCGCTTAAAGATTCATAAATATTAAGAAATATGAGTTAAATCCGAAAACAGCTTTACAATTGTTTGATGCTTTTGTAGAGTCTATTCTTAATTACGGCAGTCAAGTGTGGGGTTTTACTAAATCCAAGGAAATTGAAAGGATACATTTAAAGTATTGTAAACAAATAGTCGGTGTAATATTATCGACAAGTAATGCGGGTGTGTATGGGGAATTAGGCCGTTATCCATTACATATAAATAGACTTGTCAATATCATTAAATACTGCCTAAGAGCTGTCACAACTGATAATATAACTATAAAGCATGTATATGAAAGCGAAAAAAACGACTGTGAACGGGGATTAAATAGTTGGCTTTCAAAAGTCAAGTCATTACTGAATACTAGTGGTTTTATGTACGCATGACTTGACCCCACCTGATTTAATCCCATGCTCTTTATAAAGCTATTCAAGCAACAATCGATAGATAGTTATATTCAAAACTGGTCATCCGACCTGGAAACTAATAGAGTATTGACGCTGTACAAATCTGTAAAGCATCGTTTATAATATGATACTTATTTAGATTGATTGCATACAAGGCGCGATCGCAGTGTTTTAACCAGATTCGTTTGTCCACTCATAGGGTCGAAACAGGGAGATATTTTCGCGAAAGACTAGAAAGGAATGAAAGGATTTGGCAAATATGTAACACTAACGATACTGAGGACGAATTCCATTTTACCTTAATATGCCCTGCTTATAATACAATCAGAAGTAAATATATCAGACGATATTACATACAAAGGCCAAGCATGTTTATTGCTCTCCTTCAATCGTCTAACAAAAACGAAGTTATTAATTTTAGCAAATACATTTCAGAAGCATTCTCTTTAAGACGTACCATGATAAATAACTTATAACCTCGTTCATCCTCACGATATAAAAGTCGTTCTATTGTATTGCATTAGATTTTCTCCATATATGTATATATATTTGTGTGTTGTTGTTTTTTTGTTTTTTTGTGTGTGTGCGTGTGTGTGTGTGTGTGTGTGTGTGTGTGTGTGTGTGTGTGTGTTCATTCGTGTTATCCGTATTTTTTTCACACAATATTTTATAAATACGTGAAATTGTACTAATCTTGTCATTGTCTTTAAATTATATTTGTAAATGTGTATTTATATGATGAAAAACTATGTAATAGTTTAAGTCAATAAAATTGCTTCTTCTGTATAATTCACGAAATTGTAAATATCACGTGATAGTAAGTCGAGACCACGATACCGTGATTATCACGAATTATTAATTAAGGGGTAATTACACCTCCGTGGTGTATCAATTAATGCACACTTTTGATTGCTTTTTGTTATTATTACCTATAATTCATCCGAATGATGTATTGGAAACATTGATTACTGTTTGTTTGATATATTTCGTTATAATTGACATAGACAGGAAAACGAAAGTAGAAATGGGGTAAAACTATCAGTGACGTGATTCAACAGATTGCCTTTTTCTTGCTTGATACATGACCCACTGTTTGTATTGCGTTTTTATATTGGCGGACGCTCGATCGTTTGATTGATATGTGTTTTAAAATTGTCTACTATGAAAATGCGCATTTTTTGTCTCCTGACATACATTCGTCCTATATAAAACAAAGAAGGAAAATCAATGATGAAATGTAACCTTGTTAAATGAACACGAGATAGGAATTCGTGGCCATGAGATAGTTAAAAATGATCTTATTAATTCGGGATCAGAGATCACGAGAAACGAATTCGTGACAACGACATCAACGATAGTTTTCTTGATCACGAGATAGAAATACGTGATCCCGACATAGTTAATATGAATACGAGATATGTTGTGACCACGAGATAGTTATTCTTCATCACGAGATATTAATTCGTGACCACGGGATAGTTAATCATGATCACGAGTTATGAATTCGTGACCACGAGATAGTTAAACATGATCACGAGATATGAATGCGTGACCACGAGATAGTTAATCATGATCACGAGTTATGAATTCGTGACCACGATCGAGATAGTTAAACAGAATCACGATACTGTAATGTTTGACCAATGAGATATGTGTGACAACTAAATTCGTTAACCGTGATGGGGAAGGTTTGTATACATGTTCGGGCCATGTAATCCTTATCCTTTTTATAACAATTTAGACATGTTTTATGCTTAATAGAAGATTTTGCTGCATTCGACATTCCATGAATAAAATTCAATTCATGCAAATAAAAATGGGAAGTCAACTGCACAGATATCTTCCAAATATTTACGCCCCGTGGGAAAGTCGATGATTCTCCTTCACACGACAATATATTTACACCATCTGTTGCCGATTTAATACATACAAACAGACGACATTAAAATAGCAGACGACTTTGAATCATTTATTTGCTCTTTATCCCACCAATATCACATTTGTGGGTAATAAATCTGAAGATAGTATAAGGAAAACCATTTTAAACTACGTAATTGGTATATAAACTAGGGCGATATATTGAATTATTTATTGCTTACAGATATTATTGCATGCACTGCATATCAAGTCGCAATTAATAGATGACAACGTTACTTATAAAGTATATGTCCTATTCACTTTCAGAGGGTCATAAATGCTAAATTGACGTAACATGATTTAAAGGAACACACGGCAATTTTGATTTATCTAGTATCATTTTAAACCCACTTGCATAGAATTAAATAAAATTTTCATTTATCAATTTTCTTCGTTATTATACCATATTTATACCATAGTTTAAATATATTATTGCTGCAATAAAGTCAGCTGTTTGTAATTTATAATAAAAAAAATGCTTTAAACTATTCTTATATTTAATATTAATGATTGCAAATTAATATTAATGATTGCAAATATAATACAAGTTATCTAGAAAAACTAACGGGACGCCGCAAGTGTTAAACAAATCAAGATTGTCACGTGTCCTTTTAAGGTATATTGAACAACACGTGGTAAATTTAATAGTTGTCACAGCATTCGTTTCCCGGGTAAATCTTTGATACTAATCTCAGGGAACTTTACCATGTGTGCCATACTGCTGCCATCTCGTGCCAAAATCCCGCCCCTCGTTAACCGGTTGGCGTGACACTACGAGAACTGTCACACGCGCCATTCCTACAGAACAGACGACAATTCTAACCAACCAGAAACCGCCATCGGGTGTCACCTGGTACGGTCCCACGAGACCAAAAGCCTGTTGAGAGCGTTATTTTGTTCCATCGTATTGGAAAAATATCCATTAATTAGCTTTTAATGCCAAATCTGAAATGTAATCGATATAACTCGGTATTCTGCATAATTTGGTTATTGTATACTGTACACATGATCCTTATGGTTGTTTTTATTTGTTTTTAATTTCATTTGAACAATCAGTTTATATGGTTATAGTAATATTATAATAAAATAATTCAAATTCTTTATTTCAATCAGGCTATATACACATATAGCAACAAGAGGTATGTAGAGAATAATGAATGGGTATTTTCATATCACACCCTATATCAGGCCTGAGACACCATATCAGTCCCAGAGTTGTACCTGATTTTGAGTGTGATATGAAAATACCCATTTAGTATTCCCTTTATATTACACATGGGTTTAGATTTTAAGGCAGCATATCACTTCAGTAGTTCGGATGTAGAGCGAATATTGGAAGAAACTCTATGAGATAGAAAGAAGTTGAGGACTTTTCTAAGTTTAATAATGTTTTATTGCCGATATGTTACAATACATCAATTCAACATCACAATATTCATAGTAACATATGCAAATGGATTGAACTACAAGTTATAACAACATTAGTTACAGTTCTCTCAATGGACTTTTCTACAGGAAACGAAACGTGTTTGATATTAAGTTCAGTATATAGGTATACATGTATACATATTGTCAACTTTTTACTTGCATGCAGGTGCATCGTGTTTGTTTAAACAGAAACTAATAGATCTAAAAATGTCAAAAATATTTAGGCACTCAGCGGGTTTTAAACTCGGGATCCCTTGCATGTGAAGCGAACGCTATACCAATATCGCCATAAAAGCTAGCTCTGCGACGAGACAGTAGTAACGCGCTTATAAACTTATCTATTAACATACCCCCCAACTACATATCTACAACCTTTAACTTTGTGACAAATATCACACAACACATATAAACAACAACATATACATTATGATCTAGGCGTCTGGGGATAGCCCCTCGGGAGTGGTTACGACTCCCGAAGTTCGCACACAGGGTGTTTCGGCTGATTTATATAGGAAGGCCAATATGCAATTAAACGGTGGTTTATTAATGGATATGTGCGAACTTCGGGAGTCGTAACCACTCCCGCGGGGCCCTCTCTGGACACAGGCCTAGCACGGCAAATTCGATTACATTGGTGGAGAATCCGGGTAGGCATTGTGTGAGGTTATGCCCAGATGCCTAGATCATATGGTATGGAGAAAGACTCAGTTGGGGTGTATGTAAATAGATAGGTTGATAAGCGTCTTACTACTGTGTCGCCGCAGAGCTAGATTTTATGGCGATATCGGTAGGGCGTCATTTCCTCATGCAAGGGGTCCCGAGTTCGAAACCCGCTGAGTGCCTAAATATGGATGTATATTTTTTCCGATCCGATTACATTGTAACAGGTTGTGAAAATTTCTTGCCTCAAGCGGGACTCGAACCCAGAGTATCTAGCTTACAGGGCTAGCGCTCTACCAACTGAGCTATTGAGGACACACGGCTGGCTATCGATATTTCACCATATACCTGTACCCGGTTACATATACCTCCACCAGATTGAAATGCATCCCTGAATTTCTAGTGGAGTTAACTCCAGGCCGTCTGTCAGTCTTATTTTCATACAGTTTGATACTGACGGACAGGGTCCTGGATCCCCATTTGTAACAGAATGTCTGACGTAATAAGTCGAGCGCTCGAGATAATATGTCGTGCACTCGGGACAATAATTCGAATGCTCGACATAGCTCGAGATAATAAATCGAACGTTCGACATCTTAAAAGTTATAAAAAAATAAGTATGTGTCCTAAACGTATCACCGTAGATTTTCTTTGCAAATGATATTATCAATATTCCATATATGGTAATTTGGAACTATGACGTCATAATTCTCAAAATGGCGGCTCCTATGTCCATTTGGCCATATCTTTTTTGTTTATTATCCGATTTTTATAATTCTTTAAACATTATTCAAATTTTTCAGAACTCTCAATAATAAAGATGGGTTGGCTATGTCGCTACATTCCCTTCAGAACTCTCAATAATAAAGATGGGTTGGCTATGTCGCCACATTCCCTTCAGAACTCTCAATAATAAAGATGGGTTGGCTATGTCGCTACATTCCCTTCATAACTCTCAATAATAAAGATGGGTTGGCTATGTCGCTACATTCCCTTCAGAACTCTCAATAATAAAGATGGGTTGGCTATGTCGCTACATTTCCTCCAGAACTCTCAATAATAAAGATGGGTTGGCTATGTCGCTACATTCCCTCCAGAACTCTCAATAATAAAGATGGGTTGGCTATGTCGCTACTTTCCCTTCAGAACTCTCAATAATAAAGATGGGTTGGCTATGTCGCTACATGCCCTTCAGAACTCTCAATAATACAGATGGGTTGGCTACGTCGCTACATTCCCTTCAGAACTCTCAATAATAAAGATGGGTTGGCTATGTCGCTACATTCCCTTCAGAACTCTCAATAATAAAGATGGGTTGGCTATGTCGATACATTCCCTTCAGAACTCTCAATAATAAAGATGGGTTGGCTATGTCGCTACATGCCCTTCAGAACTCTCAATAATACAGATGGGTTGGCTATGTCGCTACATGCCCTTCAGAACTCTCAATAATACAGATGGGTTGGCTATATCGCTACATTCCCTTCAGAACTCTCAATAATAAAGATGGGTTGGCTATGTCGCTACATTCCCTTCAGATCTCTCAATAATAAGATGGGTTGGCTATGTCGCTACGTTCCCTTCAGAACTCTCAATAATAAAGATGGGTTGGCTATGTCGCTACGTTCCCTTCAGAACTCTCAATAATAAAGATGGGTTGGCTATGTCGCTACGTTCCCTTCAGAACTCTCAATAATAAAGATGGGTTGGCTATGTTGCTACATTCCATTCAGAACTCTCAATAATAAAGATGGGTTGGCTATGTCGCTACATTCCCTTCAGAACTCTCAATAATAAAGATGGGTTGGCTATGTCGCTACATTCCCTTCAGAACTCTCAATAATAAAGATGGGTTGGCTATGTCGCTACATGCCATTCAGAACTCTCAATAATACAGATGGGTTGGCTATGTCGCTACATTCCCTTCAGAACTCTCAATAATAAAGTTGGGTTGGCTATGTCGCTACATTCCCTTCAAAACTCTCAATAATAAAGATGGGTTGGCTATGTCGCTACATTCCCTTCAGAACTCTCAATAATTAAGATGGGTTGGCTATGTCGCTACATGGCCTTCAGAACTCTCAATAATACAGATGGGTTGGCTATGTCGCTACATGCCCTTCAGAACTCTCAATAATACAGATGGGTTGGCTATGTCGCTACATTCCCTTCAGAACTCTCAATAATAAAGACGGGTTGGCTATGTCCCTACGTTCCCTTCAGAACTCTCAGTAATAAAGATGGGTTGGCTATGTCGGTACGTTCCCTTCAGAACTCTCAATAATAAAGATGGGTTGGCTATGTCGCTACATTCCCTTCAGAACTCTCAATAATAAAGATGGGTTGGCTATGTCGCTACATTCCCTTCAGAACTCTCAATAATAAAGATGGGTTGGCTATGTCGCTACATTCCCTTCAGAACTCTCAATAATAAAGTTGGGTTGGCTATGTCGCTACATTCCCTTCAGAACTCTCAATAATAAAGATGGGTTGGCTATGTCGCTACATTCCCTTCAGAACTCTCAATAATAAAGATGGGTTGGCTATGTCGCTACATGCCCTTCAGAACTCTCAATAATACAGATGGGTTGGCTATTTCGCTACATTCCCTTCAGAACTCTCAATAATAAAGATGGGTTGGCTATGTCGCTACATTCCCTTCAGAACTCTCAATAATAAAGATGGGTTGGATATGTCGCTACTTTCCCTTCAGAACTCTCAATAATAAAGATGGGTTGGCTATGTCGCTACATGCCCTTCAGAACTCTCAATAATACAGATGGGTTGGCTATGTCGCTATATTCCCTTCAGAACTCTCAATAATAAAGATGGGTTGGCTATGTCGCTACATTCCCTTTAAAATTCTCCAGTATCAAGAGAGAGACCAATTCGTCTTCCATTTGGTGGTGATACACTTTGACTGTGTACGTATTTTATGCCGGCTTATCGTATTAAAATTAAGATTTACTATCATTTAATAAAACTTTTAAATGAGTTTGTAGTCTATGTAACTTTGATATACAATAACAATAATCACTAATCGAAGAATTTTTTATTTATTTGTTTTACAATTAAATGTATAGTGCAATTTTAAATACAGCATGATGTTGCTAGACATGATTAATCAATGTATAACATTGTTCGATGATTGAAACATAATGAAAATAAATGTAAACATATAACACATGAAAGATACATATATGCATTTACTTTAATTTTGGCAAAAGATATAGTTTAATTTGTATTTATCTCTTCTTCTTTTTTCGTGGACAATATTGTCTACCTCAATTCCATGGACAAGCCAGTATATAAATATATATTTAAGTATTTGCGTTTATTTCAGGATCATAACTTCAAAGCTGTTCAATATTACTACCATATCATCTCTTATTTGTAAACAGTTTTATCTTTGTATATTTACATTAATTTGTATTTACTACTTCATTTCTTCATCTTTCTTCAAATGGCTAAACTGATTAATCTAATGGTCTTGTGGTGCTATTGGATGCATAGAAATATCTAATACAATTATCACGATTGTAACGTCGAAAATTGTCTGGAGCATAACTGCGTATCTTGGAGATATGGAGCATAACTGCGTATCTTGCATAACTGCGTATCTTGGAGGTATGGAGCATAACTGCGTATCTTGCATAACTGCGTATCTTGGAGGTATGGAGCATAACTGCGTATCTTGGAGGTATAGAGCATAACTGCGTATCTTGGAGGTATGGAGCATAACTGCGTATCTTGGAGGTATGGAGCATAACTGCGTATCTTGGAGGTATAGAGCATAACTGCGTATCTTGGAGGTATGGAGCATAACTGCGTATCTTCTTGGAGGTATGGAGCATAACAGCGTATCTTGGAGGTATGGAGCATAACTGCGTATCTTAGAGGTATGGAGCATAACTGCGTATCTTAGAGGTATGGAGCATAACTGCGTATCTTGGAGGTATCGTCATGAAATTTGCTCAGCATTTATCAAGCGGGTTATCTTATGACACATTTTCATATTTAGATTTTTATATTGTTTTTCCTTTTCATGGAAGCAGATAGTACATTGGTTAAATTTTACATGGTGTTGTTCTCCTGGACATAATCTCCACAATCATTCAAGGTATATTCATAAAAGTACAACATAAATCCATTTAGTGGTCTTTTTTTTATAAATGTTATTTGTAACTTTCTTATATCAAGTTGATGAACTTCATGACCTTTACTACAAATATTACCCTAGTGATCTCGTGCTGCAGTTTTGCAGCATATAAAACGTTCTAATAACGATATTGTGTTTTCATTGGAACAAAAAATAAATTTAAGAAAATCTATTTTTGGAAACGGTTGTTAAATAGAGGTATATTTTATATTGTTTTTATAGTGTGCCTTTTGCTATTTTGCCGTTATATTACTTAATTAAGTTTCGTTTCCAGCTCAATAATTAAAAGTACTATGGCATTATTATTTGCTTCCCGCATTAGCATATTGGCCGATAGTTTTCTTTAGAAATTATTTGTTCATGAGCTCAGCCATCAAATAAAAATATAAAATATCGTCCACGGGGAAATCATGTCATTTGTGCTTAGACATATACAGTGTTAAGGAGAATATAGTGACAGCCAAACAGGCTCTGTTATTGAGAGTTTTGAAAACTTCAGTAAAAAGGTGAACGAATTATCAAAATCGGATGATATGACCATTTGAACGTTCTAAAACGGATATGGGAGCCGCCATTTTGAGAACTATGATGTCATAGTTCCAAATGGCCATATATGGAATAGTGATAAATATCATTTAAAGCAAAGAAAATCACTGCAAATGCATGCTAACTCCTTTACTGTCATATATCATAGGGGATATGTGTTGTTATTAGTGAATAACATATTTTATTTCATCTCGAAGTGAGAAAATTCGCATTCGTGAAAATATAAAGTTTTCTCACTTGAGATGAAATAAAATACGTTATTCACGTTTTATTTCATCTCGAACTGAGAAAACTTTATATTTTCACGAATGCGAAAAAAAATATGTTATTCACGACAAAATAACAATTTGTTTTTTATTTTATGATTTTACAAACATTTTTTTAGGTAGGCTTTGTTTTTTTAAAAAAAATAATAGTCAGCTACTGTGAAAATAAAACATCTGTATTTCACAATGTGAAATAGCATTTTTATTGCCATTAGGTATATATATTTTGCATACAGTTGCTGTCATTTTCATATTTATAAATATTCCATATATGGTCATTTAGAACTATGATGTCATAGCCCTGAAAATGGCGGCTTCGGTATCCGTTTCAACAGAACCTTCAAATGATCATATCTTCTTTGTTCAACTGATCATATCTTCTTTGTTTATCATCTGATTGTGATACTATTTTTCACCCTTTTCCAAGTTTTTCAAAACTCTGAATAATAAAGGTGTTTGGTTGTGTGGCTATATTGCCTTTAGGTAGTCAGCATATTATGTAATATTATACCTCACATAAAACGCCCATGCTAAATCCCCATAGACAACAATATGTAATTTCTTACTATCCCACGCGAGGGTGATAGTACAGGGTGATAATAAATCGTAGGGTGATAGTAAAATATTATCGCATGCGCAGCTTTAATGCGCGTTGGAGCGCGTACTGCTTCGGTGACGTCATCGGCTCAGTATGGTGAAATGCTATTTTTTAATTTATCATAACTTCAAAAGTACTTTACCGATTTTAAAAACTACCACTCATTTTCTTAGTTACGTTATTTACAAATCAACGCTATAACTTTCATAGACATATTTTGAAAAAAATTGTTTTTGAAAGAAAAAAAAATAAGAAAAGAATCCGGCAAAGTGAAATCTGTACTGAAAATGAACCTTATTTTGGCACGAGCGGATTTCGGTATAATAAAATAAATAACACATTCATGAGAGGGTGATAGTTAGAATGTTAACCCTTCGGATATTGATTATCACCCGAGGCTTCGCCTCAGGGTGAACATTCTTACTATCACCCTCTCATGAATGTGATATTTATATATTACTATACCTCACTGTAAACACTCCATGTAAAGGGTTGATATTTCGCGCTATCACCATCAACGCGTCATAGCGGGTGACAGCGCAAAATATCATCCCGCTAGCTTTTTGAAAAGCTCAGTTCTAAAAATAGATATTTTCAACAACACTTTTTTCTTCATTAGCGAGTATATTAGTATATTAGGAGTATTTGTTCGGTATAACAAAATAAATATCACATCCTCTTGAGGGTGCCAGTGGATATTATCAACCCTCGAAATGATAATGTCGGCTATCGCCTCGGTATTCCACGGAGACGCCTTTGTGTGTGGTTTGGGGTGTGGGGTGTGGGGTGTGGGGTGTGGATATTACGCATGTGAAGTACTATTATGAAATTCTTAGAATTAAGGAAATACTTCATTTGTGTTATTTTCATTGTCATTTGTACACGACCAATTTTGACACATCTGAGTATCATATGATTCTTATATATTCTTATATGCTTCTCATATAAAATCTTTCAAATAATAATCATATAAAAGTTGAAGATTATTGTTTTCATGAGAATCATATGAACATCTTTTTTGTTTTAAAGATGAATGGCCACCCTTTTTGTAGTATTATCAATTAACAAACTTAACTCTTAAACATCATATGAACATTTCTTGATAGTCCCGCAGAGAAACATATTTAAATCCGCTACTAAGTTGTATGTAAAATAAGTATGATACTACTTTTACCACTGCGTGACTGCACGGGGAAATGAGATAAATCCGAATTGTATAGCTGCACAACTATTGACAGATAATTGATAAATACATTTACCTGTGGATTAATTTACATTTACAAAGTTTCCTCCGTCATCAAATCAAATCTTATTCTCGCTTTTCACAAATATTTCAATGTGTGAATTGTATATATCTATTGTTGTGTATTGATTTCGATTTAAATGAACATAAACATTTTCATGAAACAAAACATGGCCGGAGAACTTTAAAAATGAATAAGGCTTAAAATGAATTTATTCTCATGTGAACATTATATGATAGGTTTTATATGAGAATCATATGTGGCTCCTTTTATATAATACGCATATGAGAAGCATATGATTATGATTCTTATATTCGAATACAATCATATGTTTATTATATATGGCAAAATGAAATTATTGCTAGTTATTATTGAAAGTAAGGGCAATTCCGTTAGAAATAGGAAGAGTCAGGCGAAAAATATATATTTACAAATATGTACTGTCTTGCATACCGGATACGGTTTTACATGGGTGATAGAAAGCCTGATCTTACACATGTGGGAAAATAAAAGTCTCTCGCTTATATCAACAATTACAGCACCATTACGCGATTGTGTAAATGAACATGCAGTTTAATGTACGAATAGTTGGCGACGTCAAAGGGCAGTTTGTATGGTGTATTACGTCATTTTCGACACATGTAAGGTTATATATGACGGTCGATTTTTTGTGGTGGAGGCAAATCACCCACTTTTCCTGGGTAGAACCGGTACTGTACACCTCCCGCCATCCGTAAGAATCGACACTGCTTCACAAGTCAAGATCCCAGTGGGATTCAAACACGCAGCGGTGAGAGGCGAAAGTTTACAACACAACGTCGTTAACCATTCGGCCACAGAGACGCTAGATATAATTGGTATGGAAGAATCAATTATGGGTATCCGGTTAAGATAGGGAAATTCCATCCCTCGGTATAACTGTTGTAATCGGAACCTCGGCAGAGCATCGGTTCCGATAAAAAACAGTTATACCTCGTGTTGGATTTCCCTATTTTCGCCGGATACCCATGAACGATTCTTATAATCTTCAGCTGAGCTCAAAAGTGGTCTATATTTGGGTATGTTCGTGCATGCTGCCAATATAATATACAGATGGTGTCATTCATAAATACCTAATGAATGAAATAGTATGCCACCCAGTCTTCAAATATTTTCGCTAACCAAATGTTATGCCATGTTTTTTGTTTGCAAATACAACGATCGTCATTCATAAAATTCATTGAACGAGATGTGCAACCTATAAAATAGGCTCGCTTTCCAAATGCTGCTCCACGATAGCCACGCTTCCTGTCATTCTGAATGAAGGCTTTTGTGATCTGAATAGCATCTGAAAATCATGAATTAAATAATTAACATTTCTATTTAAGGACATCCGTTTTATTGGACTGGTGATTGGCTTGGCTGTTAGTGATTCAAAAGAAACGCAGAGACAGGCTGCCTAACAGTTGACGTAATGCAGCTGACGGCCCGAATCTCATTCACAGATTTAAAACAGCAAACATCGGGTGACCATCCCAGCATATTGAAACTTTACGTAACTAAGGAAACAATAATGGTGTAATAGCATCCTGCTTTGTACAACACAATAATGTATTTCCATTCACAAATAGAGTCAAATTTATCAGAGGACTGGCAAACACCTGAATGGTGTTACTTTACCAGATACGCAAGTCCTTATTATTATTATGTAATGTTGGTGAGTTTAAAGGAACACTCGGCAATCCTGATTTTTCAAAACTCGTGGCGTCCCGTTACTATTATTTTTATTTTATTATTTTTTTATTACTTTTTTTACATATCTCACATATTAGCAATTCGTTATTTATAATTATTTAAATAGAGCAAATCAAATCAAAGAAAAATTGAAAACTCCAACTGAATAAAACTTTTATGCTGAATATACGATCAACTTGCAATCTCATTAAAATCAGACCCGTTATCATGCTACGATACTCTACACCACTGTTCTGCGGCCATGTTTTGTTTATAAACAGGTTTACGTTTATTTAAATCGAAATCAATACACACACAACAATATATATTTACAATTCACACATTACCATATCTGTGAAAAGCGAGAAAAAGATTTTATTTCAACGGTTAAATTAATCCACTGGTAAATGTATTTATCAATTATCTGGCAATAGTTGTGCAGCTCAAGTCAGATTTACCTCATTTCCCCGTGCAGTCACGCAGTGGTAAAAGTAGTATCTACGTCATGCAAATAATACTTATTTTTACATACAACTTAGTAGCAGTTTTAAATATATGTTTTTCTTCGGGACTATCAAGAAATGTTCATATTATGTTTAAGAGTTAAATTTGTTAATTGATAATACCAGGGAGTAAGTATACTTACTCCCTGATAATACTACAGAAAGGGTGGCCATTCATCTTTAAAGATATGCAAGCAAACGATACCGGATTATAACCGGGGAGTTTATTTTAACCATTGATAGCTACTTTAAGACTGGTTTAAATAAATTCTAACTGCACATTATTGAAAAATAAATTTGGTTTTCGAACATTTTTCGATGCTGATATGAATAATACTTCAGTTTTGTTTGGAGTAAACGTAACTGACCATGTTTTTGCCCATTCTGACATTATGTGTAAATCATGATTTAAAATACCTTCCATAAAATTATCATCTATATTTGACTTTAAGATTGCCGTGTGTCCCTTGGAATATGTGTCTGTTTATTTGATTTTGCCAGGGCCTCTGAACACGTGGCATCCGAACACGTGATCAGCTGGCTACAACTGCGATAACAATTAAATTCGCTTTTCCAAAATGTAAGAGCAAACAGTTTATTTGCAAACAAGAAGGAAACAATGATTTAGAAGAGCTGAGACAAATAAAGAGTTTTATATCAATACAAAATTATGTATGGAGATACAAGAATATGTATGGCGATATTGATAATTAATCTGTTGCATTGTTTTGGGCCCTATATACATTTGTGGACTATTTGTGGACTGCGCAGTCAAACCATATCAGGTGTATGGACCTCAGTTTCTGTTCAGTTCTGCCTGGGCTGATAATTATCATATAAAGCCCTGGTTCTGCAGACCAGAATCAGTATAACATGTACCCCGCTCCACGAACTTGCATATGACCCGCAGCTAGTAGTGTGAAATTCATGTTTACAAAACTTTGGCTGACATTGTCTTCGTGTTAGAAATACAAACAAGGGTAAAATAAGGGAAATTACTGTATAACATAAGTTGAAAACTGTAGGAGAAGTTGCGCGAACGACGTCGTAGACAAGGGTCATAACTATGAAAATCATCCGCCCGGACCGCAGCAAAGCAGTAATTCTTTCGGATAAAGGTCTTAATTTGAAATAAAAAAAACAATTCATACGTTGACCAAGTTTAATCAATATCAATTAAAAGTGAAGAAACTCAAATTATAAGAGTTTCAGCATTTGAAGCAAAGACTTCCATGAAACCAGAACATATGACATAAAAACTAATCTTATTCAGTTGTCTGCCATGCACTTGCTTTAAAGTGATACGTGCGTTTTAAAGAGGACAGGGGTTCAATAAAAGATGTGGGGGAAAATGATGATTGTATATTGGAAGCTAACTTAATTTATGTATACATATGTATGCCTTAACCATAAACAAGGCAGTCCGCATTAACCATAAGCAAGATGGTCTGCATCAACCATAAACAAGACAGTCTGCATCAACCATAAGCAAGACAGTCTGTATCAACCAATAACAAGACTGTCTGCATCAACCGTAAAGAAAACAGTGTGAATCAACCATAAACAAGATAGTCTTCATCAACTATAAAAAGGAAAGTTTGCATCAACCATAAACAAGACAGTCTGCATCAACCATAAACAATGCAGTCTGCATCAACCATTAACAAGACAGTCTGCATCAACCATAAAGAAGATAGTGTGAATCAACTATAAACAAGATAGTCTTCATCAACTATAAACAGGAAAGTTTGCATCAACCATAAACAGGATAGTTTGCATCAACCATAAACAGGATAGTCTGCATCAACCATAAACAAGATGGTCTGCATTAACCATGAACAAGACAGACATTATGTATCAACCATAAACAATATATTCTGCATCAACCATAAAACATTATGGTCTGCATCAACCATAAAAAATACCATCTGCATCAACCATAAACACGATAGTATGTATCAACCACAAACAATTAATCCTGTATCAACCATGAACAAGATATTATGTATCAACCATAAACAAGATATTCTGCATCAACCATAAACATTATGGTCTGCATCAACCATAAAAAGACCATCTGCATCAACCATAAACACGATAGTCTGTATCAACCATAAACAAGATGATCTGCATCAACCATAAACACGATAGTATGTATCAACCATAAACAAGATGATCTGCATCAACCATAAACACGATAGTCTGTATCAGCCATAAACAAGATGATCTGCATCAACCATAAACACGATAGTATGTATCAACCACAAACAATATATCCTGTATCAACCATGAACAAGATATTCTGCATCAATCATAAACAAGATATTCTGCATCAACCATAAACACGATAGTATGTATCAACCACAAACAATATATCCTGTATCAACCATGAACAAGACAGTCTGCATCAACCATAAACACGATAGTCTGTATTAACCATACACAAGACGGTCTGCATCAACAATAAACAAGATAGTCTGCATCAACCATAAACAAGACAGTCTGCATCAACCATAAACAAGACGATCTGCATCAACCATAAACAAGATAGTCTGCATTAATCATAAACACCACAGTCTGCATCAGCCATAAGCAAGACAGTGTGCATCAACAAAACACGATATTCTGCATCAACCATAAACAAGATAATATTCATCAACCATAAACAGGATAGTTTGCGTCAACCATAAACAGGAGAGTCTGCATCAACCATAAACGCGAAGGTCTGCATTAACCATGAACAAGATCAATATAGTATGCATCAACCATGAACAAGATACTCAGCAACAGAAGACGGTCTACATTAACCATAAACAAGACAGTCTGTATCAACCATAAACAAGACAGTCTGCATCAACCATAAACAAGATAGTCTGTATTAACCATACACAAGACGGTCTGCATCAACAATAAACAAGATAGTCTGCATTAATCATAAACACCACAGTATGCATCAACCATAAGCAAGACAGTGTGCATCAATAAAACACGATATTCTGCATCAACCATAAACAGGAGAGTCTGCATCAACCATAAACAGGATAGTTTGTATTAACCATACACAAGACGGTCTGCATCAACAATAAACAAGACGATCTGCATCAACCATAAACGCGAAGGTCTGCATTAACCATGAACAAGATCAATATAGTATGCATCAACCATGAACAAGATACTCAGCAACAGAAGACGGTCTACATTAACCATAAACAAGACAGTCTGTATTAACCATAAACAAGACAGTCTGCATCAACCATAAACAAGACAGTGTGCATCAACCATAAACAAAATATTCTGCATCAACCATAAACAAGGTAGTCTTTATCCACCATAAACAAGATAGTTTGCATTAACCATAAACACGATGGTCTGCAACAACCATAAACAAGACAGTTTGCATCAACCATAAACAAGATATTCTGCATCAATCATAAACAGGATAGTTTATACTCGATAGTTTTCATCAACCACAAACAAGAGTCTGCATAAACATAAACACGATGCTTTGCATCGACAATGAATACGATGGCATGCATCAACCATAAACAGGATAGTTTGCAGCAACCATGAACGGGATAGTCTGCAGAAACCATAAACACGATGGTTTGCATCAAACATAAACAAGATACTCAGCAACAGAAGACGGTCTGCATTAACCATAAACAAGACAGTCTGCATCAACCATAAACAATACAGTCTGCATCAACCATAAACAAGACAGTGTGCATCAACCATAAACAAAATATTCTGCATCAACCATAAACAAGGTAGTCTTTATCCACCATAAACAAGATAGTTTGCATTAACTATAAACACGATGGTCTGCAACAACCATAAACAAGACAGTTTGCATCAACCATAAACAAGATATTCTGCATCAATCATAAACAGGATAGTGTATACTCGATAGTTTTCATCAACCACAAACAAGAGTCTGCATAAACATAAACACGATGATCTGCATCGACAATGAATACGATGGCATGCATCAACCATAAACAGGATAGTTTGCAGCAACCATAAACAGGATAGTCTGCAGCAACCATAAACACGATGGTTTGCATCAAACATAAACAAGACAGTCTGTATCAACCATAAGCACTTTATTCTGCATCAACACAAACAAGATATTCTGCAGCAGCCATAAACAGGATAGTTTGCATCAACCATAACAAGACAGTCTGCATCAACCATAAACACGTTATTCTGCATCAACCATAAACAAGATGTTCTGCAGCAGCCATAAACAGGATAGTTTGCATCAACCATAAACTCGATAGTTTGCATAAACCATCAACAGGATAGTCTGCATAAACCATAAACAAGATGGTCTGCATAAATCACAAACAAGACTTTCTGTATAAACCATTAACACAAACGATGATCTGCATCAACCATAAACAAGATAATGTGCATCACCCACACACAAGAAGATCTTCATCAAGCATAAACACGATCATCTGCATCAACCGTAAGCAAGACAGTCTGCATCAACCATAAACACGATGGTCTTCATCAACCATAAACTAGATGGTCAACCATTAACAAACAAGATGGTATGCATCAACCATAACACGATAGTCTGCATCATCCATAAACAAGACAGTCTTCATAAACCATAAACAAGATGGTCAACCACAAACAAGACAGTTTGTATCAAACATAAGCAAGACAGATTATATCAACCATAAACAAGATAATCTGCATCAACCATAAACAAGATGACCTGCATGGATCAGAAATAAGATGGTCTGCATAAACTATAAACAAGATATTCTGCATCAATCATAAACAGATTACATCAACTATAAACACGATAGTTTGCACCAACCATTAACACGATAGTCTGCATCAACCATAAACAAGATGGTCAACCATAAACAAAATAGTCTGTATCAACCACCAACAAGACAGTTTGTATCAACCCTAAAGTATGCATCAACCATAATACGATAGTCTGCATCAACCATAAGCAACATGGTCAACCATAAACAAGACAGTTTGTATCAACCATTAACAATGTAGTCTGCATCAACCATAAGCAACATGGTCAACCATAAACAAGACAGTACGCATCAGCCACAAACAATATAGTCTGCATCACCATAAACAACCTGGCCTGCATCAATCATAAATAAGACGGGTTTCATCAACTATAAACCAGATAGTTTGCATCAACCATAAACAAGATATTCTCCATCAACCATAAACAAGATATTCTCCATTAACCATAAACAAGATATTCTGCATCAATCATAAACAAGATAACTTGCATCAATCATAAACATGATAGCTTGCATCAACCATAAACAGGACAGTCTGCATCAACCATACATAACATGGTTTGCATCAGCCCTAAACATGATAGTTTGCATCAACCATAAACGAGATAGTTTGTATCTACTTAACCATGCAGCTGTCCAATTGCTCGTCGTTCAGACACATCCAATGTAATAGTATCACATTTAAAGGGTTTAAAGTACCTCGCAAACAATTTTATAATTATGCTTATAATAATTCGTTTTATTATTGTTCAAACCCGCCCTTCAACATAAGTGTAGGATGACAGTTAAATGCTTTTATATATTTTAATGTCTAGTTAATATATATTATACCGTTTACCTGTTATGAATTCTTAACATACTCGAAATAAGTTTAATGTGGTCCAAAACACATGGCGCAAAGTTATATGTACGTATGTGGGTACAGGTTGTAGATCTAACTTGAGACGTACAAAGGAGGACGGTCGACAGCTGTCGTTTTATTGAAACATATAATGTGGGAAACAGTCGATGATATTGTAGGTATGAAAGATAATTTATGCTAAAATACCTGCAGATGTTTGTGATTTTAATCTCAATCGCGTTTTGACACGACCTTCTTTTGCAAGTCGAGGATTGTTTACAGTAAGCAATGACACACGTCGATTTCTTTTATGATTTTGCGTATAAATTGTGCCGTTTAATACGTGTTGTAACTTGTTGTTTAATGGCGTTTTACGTCATTTTAAGCACATTTTAGGCCATATATGACAGTCGATTGTTTTGGTGGTAGAGGCAGACCACTCCATTTTTCCTGGGTATAACAGTTTACCTCCCGCCATCCGTAAGGATCGACAAACTCATTAGGAAATATGATTACCAGAGACACTATATTAGACAGAAGTTTAGAGAGATACACTTTCATACAGATGTGTGTAGTTAGTGGCTGTCTTTATAAGAAAACTATCTACACATCTAGAAGTAATCAAGTATTGTAATGTCTCTGACTTGAAATCACTTGCCCCTCACCGCTGTAGGTTCGATCCTTCAGAGGCCTAGGAATCTTTATGTGAGGAAGCTATCCAGCTGGCTTGCGGAACGTCGGTGGTTCTACCCAGGTGCCCGCCCGTGCACGAAAATTGCCCGGAGGGGCACCTGGGGTCTTCCTCCACCAATGGAAGCTGGAAAGTCGCCATATGACCTTAGCTGTTGGTGCGACTATAAAATCCAATTGAATCAATCATTATATACAGAACGCGTCATCTCTCTATATATATCATTCGTTGCCTTAATGGTATTTCCTGTGCTATTGAACTAACTGAGGTAAGAAAAACATTTTATTTAGATAGATATTTCCAGTGTAGTTGTTTTATAAGACAATGTATAGAACATACGGGAGGGACCGGATTGAAATTGTACTTCTCGTACGATTTTGGTCGAGAATCCTCTGCCCTTCGTAAATCATTCATGAGTTTTCATGAACCATACCGTTTTATTACATGTTATGAAATCCCTATAACGTAAATATGTCGCGTTAATCGACAGTTTTGCTATACCTTTAAAATCCTTTCTTTGAAAAAGAAAATCCATATCTGATCATGTATTTATTTATGGAGAGAACTGTAACTAATGTTGTAATAACTTGTAGTTCAATCCATTTGCATATGTTCCTATGAATATTGTGATGTTGAATTGATGTATTGTAACATATCTGCAATAAAATATTATTAAACTAAAATGTATTTAGACATGCCTTGGACGATCCACTTAATTAAATTCGCGATTGTCTCTTTATGAGAAATGTCGGGGTTTATATTTTATCTGGCCATTCGAAAATGAGGCAATTCGTCCATTCACACGAATGTATCAAAATTGTTGAGAATTATTTGCTAAAATCAACTGGGAATGCACAACTTCAATCCTTTCAGTCCCCTATCCAGTATATCTTATCCTACAAACCTGGACGTAACTTTACAAATATAATGGGGTTTTCTTGCCTCAACCACATTGGCCACGTACCGGTAATGCAAGGTTAGCAAACCCGAACATTCGATGTTAGACAGGGCACAATCTAGGGGCACAATCTTAATCAGAAGACGCTAGCATGCAATCAACTCGATACAATATTAACAAAATGCAATTTACTTTATCGGTTTACAATTATTTTCCAAATTGATGGATCCAGTGTTTTGTTGTCAGTTTTGTTTTAATTGTGTCATGCTTGCGTGGCTATCATAGTAAAGGTATTATATAGTTTATTGCCAACACACCTTCAAATTGCGAGAAACGGATTCGTCGTCCAGTTATGACAGATTTGCATTTCATGCGCGTGCGAACATATCACGTGGGTTACTAAGGAACGGTAATCAAAGAATACAGCGCGTGACATCGATGTTGATGTAACTACCTCAAGCGTCTGTCCCTCATCATTTTGATCCTTCAAAACAAAGAATGCATGCCCATCAATTTTACGCATCCTTACCACGACGTTGGCACGCGCCAAACGTCACGCTGGTGAAATAACGCTCCTCTTTAATCAAGAAATAAAATTGAACATTTTTGTTCGAAATATCGACTTACATGGTTTCTTTGACATCAGTGTCCTTATCGCCTTGCAAATGGGGATTTTCTGAAGAGGTCGCGTGATCTTTAAATACTGGTCACGTGTCTAAAGATGCCTAAACGGCGTCAGTTATGGCGGTCATGCCATTGCTTATTACAATTTCACGAAGCGGAGTGCAATCTATTTTATAATGTTTGTTATTATTCTATCATTTCAATAAATGATTTTAATTTTGTAATTATACAAGATGATTGATTACTTTGATTAACCGAGTGATGGCCCATTGGGTGTGACATTGTGTGATACAGAGAGTGAAAAAGAACCGGTGAACGGTGTTTTAAAGCCGATTATTTTTTTATGATCCCTAGTGTCTGCTTTGCATGCTCTATTATTTTCTAGCAGTCTACGTACACATTTAAGCTAAAATAACCCACGGACTTGTAAATGTTACTTCTGGGTGTTTAACCCTTAACCCGCTACATATATATAATGGACTGTTCTTTCTTTGAATTAAGACCATTCCATTTATGAGACAAAGGTGTGTTTTGGGGATGACTGATCAGCAGCCGGACATTGTAAACCCTGATCAGCCTACGAGTTACTCGCAGGCTGATCTGGGTTTACAATGGACGCAAAGGCTATTGTAGGCGTGCTTAGTGTGTTAAGGGTTAAGAACGCTGACATGATTGGTGTCAGTAAAAGTACAGATGAACCCTCATAGTATGCTTCCGGTTCATGTTCAAATGCATTAAATTAATTCTCATGTTACCTTTGGCTTAATTATTGCTTATGAAAATGTTTGGTCTTTTTGTTGCTAAACCAAAAATATTAGTTTAAATGGGTGTTAAATTGATTACATATACTTCAAATAAAGTGTACTTCGATCACAAAACAAGACATAGGGCCTGAAGCATCACATGAATTATTATTAAACATCAACAAGTTGCCGAGTCCTCTAGTTTTTCAGACTAAACTGGTTCATTAACAATGTACAAGTTTTTCAGAGCCCTTTAAAATAATATATACTGAAAAGTGGATCCCTTGAAAGCAACAAACACAAACAAGAGATAAAAGTAGCAGACTCGGTTTTATTAAATATGTTCATGAGAGGTAATACCCCTCTCGCCTAATAGGACAGGCATAAGCATTGGTTGAAAATAGTGCATCAACCCCTTAAAGGAACATGGGGCCTAGTTTAGTGTACATGTACATTGAATATGAAACAGAAACACATTATTATCGTTGTATACGTATTTGGATTGACACCTATAAGTCTTCCAAATCGACTCCAGTCCCTTTAAAATAAGAGTGCTTTTATCTATTTGTTTTCGTACTATTTAACTATGTTTGAAAATATCAAATCCGATTATATCGTATTATGAAACCGTTGAATTTCGCGTATAACCAGTTGCCCTCAGCGAATTCTACACTGTTTCAGAATAATGATGATGATGATGACTTTAGTCGACTTTTACAAATTATTTGCCTTAAGACATCTTAACACGGTAGCTTTATGTCATGCTATCTTATGTCAGATAAAATTACAGGTGTTCTCTTAAAATGGCCCCCTGAATAAAAGTTAATTGCGCAGGTTCTTCTGACAGTTATTGGATAATATATATAATTAAATAACTTTACGTTTTATCTATTTTCACTACATTAGTGTCAGCAAATTTGATCCGCATCCTGACTAACAAAAACCTTAGCTCGCATATCTCTTATTGTATTTCGAATCGCAAAACTGTTTTATGATCAACTCCAAATCCATATATATAATTGATATATACTTTTCATATTTTAAAAGAATACATTTTCACTAATGTAAATAATATTCACGTCTTTCTGTGCATAATTATGTTTGTTTTACTGAATCTAAGAAAAAGCTGTTAAACAGTTAATTTATCATCTGTTGAGATGAAATTTCATGGTTTATTCGCATTTTATTTTTACTCTTTAGATTTAATTAAAAATTTACAGTAATTTTACAAGTATATATACTAACATATGACTTCCGATTAACAGCTGTTTTTCCAGATTTACTGTGTCATGTAGGTATCTGTTTGTATTCATGAATGTGATATAACTGTTATGTATACTAGGTGCATGATTTGTATCCAGATGTCTTTATATATATAGTAATTGTTCATTGTCCATCGATGTGTTTTAGTTAGTACAGTCATATGCTCTACAATTTATATAATTATAATTATTTTAGAATTACCTTGTACAATTCATGTTAAGTTTGATCTTTAAGGTTAAATTTAGTTTTTGTATTCCATGTGTGTGCATAGATGAGACAGGCATAAATACAGAGGAACGCAGGAGATGACGCGATTACAAAGACGAAGAAATATATTTAAAATTGAACAGAAAAGACTCATTAGTATAATTATCTAATAATGGATATAATCATAATACAATATATGAAATGTCATAAATGTGTAATTCGTAATTCGCTGTAGTGTATATTCCAGTCAATAGCTGCGTTCCCATCTGTTAGCCAAAGTGTCAGGCCACTGAGAACGCGTACCAACTCGACCTGTCACACGTAAATTGTGTGCCCACCGCGCCACTTCAATGCGAGTCAATACCGCGTTCTATACATACTCCGATTATCATAACCGACGGCAAATATTGTTATAGATAATACTAACGGTTTACTTTAAGGATTTTAACAAAGACGGCCATTAAATATGAAACAGATTTGCATGACCTTTAAACCTCAGTTGAGGCGATGTCATAATGCACTCGCCATATGTGTGCAGGAACTTTTCGATATTAATGCCAGCACAGTCCTATTGGTTTGAAAGGCACAAGGACTATACTCCTTAACAACACACACACACACACACACTTAGTAAATAAAACAAGTATGTATATATTGGAGGTCGTGCGCAAACCTTGAATGTATTTATAAACAGGCGCGAGTCACTTAATTTAAAAAAGTGAATTCAAATCTTAAAATACCTTATGGCACGGCATCGCTATTCTTATTACCATGCACTCATGTTCCTGTATACGCATGTTCCTGTATACACGTATACGCATGTTCTTATATACATGTATACGCATGTTCCTGCATACACGTCTACGCATGTTCTTATACACATGTATACGCGTGTTTTTACATACCAATATGGATGTTTCCTCTTAATATAATATTAATTTCATACTTAAGAAGGACTGCAGATCGACAGGCAGAAAAGAGACGTGTCGCGTTCAGATATGTCGAAGGCATTCATCGGACGTCGACACACAGTGGAAGCCATTCGAAATTGATGTATACGTGTTGCTGCTCGTAATACTTTTGTCATTGAGTACTGTACACATAAACACACGTCCAACTCACAAATAGGCTTTGACCTAAACAGGCTGTTTGCAAACATTTTTCATTCCCAAACACGAGAGGATTGCTTTAACAGTCCCAACGTAAAACTAATCTCTTTCAAATCAGATGTGATTGGTTCAATACTTATTGTTTTAAGCACGTGTGCAGTCATAACGTTCCCGTGAGAAAAAGAGACCATATTTCACGTTTTCTTTTTTTCTCCTTTCATGTTCAACGGATATCAGAAAAGGTTATATTATTTCGATAATTTTTCCTAGACAATAAGAAATCAATATCGGCATTGATAAACTCGTTCAAGTACTTAACTCAATTTGAAATTTACAAGAGGGACTTCCGTTGCATTGATAAAACACGTTTTTATTATCTAGATTTTACAATGCACGGGATAAAGAAGCTGCAAAAGTTTCACACGGGGATATTTTATTAAAAATTAGAACACGGCAATCAATCTATAAAACAATACCTTATTATAGGTAAAGATGGTTCAGTGGTGTTTTATATCATTTTCAGTACATGTTAGACTGACCATCCACTTTTTCCTGGGTAGAACCAGTACTGTATACCTCCCATCATCCGTAAGAATAGACACTTTCTCAGAAGTCGAGCTCCCAGCGGATTCGAACCTGCAGCGGTAAGAGACGAGATGTTTCGAAGGCAGCGTCTTTACCATACCGGCCACGGAGGCGCTGTCTGGATCTGTATGTAGGCTTAAACTGAACTTTTTACCCTGTATTATATATTTCAATACAAAATACACACAGTAAAATGTAGTTTTGATCATCTTCGACGCTTGATTGTAAATACAAACGTCTTGACCGTTTGTGCAGAAACAAATTTAAAACCGGAAGCACATAACCGTAATTACTTTATTTTTATTAAAGTATTTTTGACCATCCGCAGAATCTCAGCAAACATGGAACTTTTTTTCTAGCGTGTGATGGTAGATAATAAGCCATTTATTCTAAGACTGTTTTAATAATGAATTAAACAGCTAAATAGTTGAATTTAACAAATGTGTCATAAACTGTAATGAAAATGAATGTGTGTAAAACAAAACTCAACGATAAATGGACACGGCCCTTATATTAGACTGACCCAAGAGACTTAATTAGATAAGGCCGACTAAAATTATGTGTGGTTCCGGTTTCTCGACCCTAAAAAAAATGATTTTTTTTCTATCTGTTCTGTACATGATGATGATATCAACAATTAAATATTTAAGTTAGTTTATTAGGTTTTAAAATTGCTGAGTGAAAAAAATAAAAAAAATATAAAAATAAAATACTTTTTAGAATATTTTCCTTACCTATGTACCCTACTATTTTTTAGAATGCGATAGTAACCAGGCATACATGTTTATTTGGCCTAATTATAATATCTTGTCAAATTGTCGTCTTGTCATCAACGATGGAACAAGGTTTGGTTAGTGTGTACAGGTCTGTACAATGCCAAATGAAACCCCAGCGACAGACACCAACGGGGCACGATAAACTATAGGCTTATTTTGACCGCCTGCCAACGCCTTATGTAGAGTTCATGCTATTTTGTCGTGATAAGGGGACAATGTGCTTGTATAAATGTCATATTTCTCCATCCAATTTCTGCATTATTATTAATTTTAATACAAATGACCACCTGGGCCGGACAACAGATTTCGCGTGTCATCTAATTCACTAAACAGAGACGGTGTCTGATGACAGTTTTATGGCCAATAATTCTCGCTTTCGATTGTTGTGAAATAATTCATCTATTTATTACCGCTTCTACGAAGACTCAATATCATACAGAGAATTGTCTTTATTAATATTTTCCAATTCAAACTTAACGTGTCATTTTCCTGCCTTTTGTGTCCCGCTGTTTGGTATTTGTAACGGTGATTCGTTCCCAAGTAATCCCGTTATCATCGCGGTATGTCATATAACTGAAAGTAGTCCCATCAGTGTCATTTTCCCACGGGTAGTGGGACTATTTCACCATCTGTGACTTCAATTTTTTATAAGGTTAATTCTTATTAATAATATACAGTATGTACTTTAACAAACGGTTATAATGGCTGTATAAACAATCCAGCTGAGTGATTTTATGTTACGGTAATGTTCTTTTACCTCAAAGAACTACCTGTAAATAGCGCGCATGAATACACGAGAAAAGGTCGAGCGCTATTGGCCGGATATTGTTTTTCTGAATGACTATATTATCTAGCGAAATCGTCAAATTTCAATCACAAGTCTCTTGACTTCACTGGAGTGCATACAGCTGTCGGCTGATACGGATTTTAACATTTGTGAATCTTAAACATTACACTTTTTCATTGGATTACATTAAACTAGAATAAACATTCGACACGGTATGTAGTAATTTATATTTGATTTGTTAAGGTTTAAAACGTATTTTGGTGCATTGTCATTCATTTTGTATAGTACAACTGTAGTTTAATGGTAAAAAAGTAAATGCATTACAGCTCGGCAACTTAAATATACTGGTGAAATGTCATGCATGGTTAGTGTACACTTGTCTGGTGAAATGTCGTGTATGGTTAGCGTACATTTGTAGAAGAGATTCATACCACATATAAAACACGGTAGAATTAATGCAATCAAAACTGTCGTTCAATAGTCTACGCTTGTTTAAAGTAGCTACCCCGCTAATGACAGCCACATTTTACAACATGTGCTCACCATTTGTTAACTTACTGACGACGATGTATATATTTAACTTACAGATTTTTAGAATCCAAACTCTGTAAAAACAATATGAACGGCGTTACCAACTCATAATTCATTTCACGCATTTTCAATCACGGATATTTTAAGAAATCGTATAAAACTATACATATACATTACTATATGTCCTGAACACCTGGATAAAGTTTTGATAAATGGTTTTGTAGAGTAATTTTTGCCGTTATTTGGCGGGTTAGTTTCTTTAAAGCAAACTCACGGTATAGATGTTGAATACATATATACTTAAGAATAACTATATCCAGGACCCGTCTATATGTATATGAGTCCCTGCTATATCTAAGCATAACTATATAACTGTATACAGTATGATTTTATCGTGAGATCATTTGGCAATGAAGTGCAAATATAAACTAATCTGATTTATATCATCTGATTTATGCACTAACAGTCCACTATTGAACATAATTAGTTAAAACTTTTACTGGACATAGGAAACCGATGGGACATCGGAAAAGTGGTGGAATATTTTAACGGCAATGCCCTCTTTTAATTACGATATCAATTGTCATCAGTTAAGTTAATGAGTTTTAACGTAGAAGTGTGATAGGGGTTGCATTATTCACTCTTCGTTATCGAAAGCAAATAAACAAAACTGTGTTTCTTTTGCCTTATGTACACAATAACATAAGCATGGTTAACCAGTACCATTATAGTCCCATATAAGCATCTGTAGGAAGTAGTTTTGCATGGACACGTTTAAACTAAACTTCAATAGCTTTTTTACTAATAATTTGGTCATTTCAGATGGCAAAAATAACGTCCGTGACAAGATCACCTTCGTCGGCACAAGTGGTGGCAAAGAAACATTTAAAAAGTCACCTGAAACGTATAAGAAACAGAGAATATACTAGACTGCGAGAGATGGTTCCCGCCATAGCAGACAAACAGAAAATTTCAAAGGTAATTTTAACGCAATTTTGTGTGTGTTTATTTTCATCTAAAAATTGACTCTTTTTGAGTTGTTGTACTAAATGGCCTTAGCTATTTGTTAACGATTTCAATGCTGTTATTAGGAAACCTTAACACCACAATATAAATAACAAGCGTGCTTAATCTTCGTATAATGGCCATATTGAATGCAAATACAATTTTAAAACCTTGTTTAAATTACGTTTTTAGCAGCACCAAATAAAAAAGAAAAAGTGAAAAATAGTTTTAAGTATAATCTTAAATAATTTAAACTATATAGATATGGAAAACATCGAAATAGTGTTGCACTCAATAAACACTCGAACACGTTTAAGGATGAGTTGAAACATATGGCTCATATAAATGAACAGACGACTGTCCATACGAAACGTATCAACGTGTTTAAAAATCTTGATACAACCTGTCACGTTTGACTGTTGATGGTGACAACAGCTGGTGCACGTTATATATACAATATTCGCAACGTGCACAATGTCTAACATAGCGGTAACTGAAAGCTGTCAAATAAAGGGTCGAGTGGTTACCATATACCATACATGTTAGTATTTATTTGGTAAAATTACTATTTATTAAAGTAGTGGGGTTTTGTCTGCACACCTATTTAGGAATGAACATTTTAACACAGCCCCGAGTAACAGCAACTACGTATCTGCATGTATATATATGAACACATGTTCAATCTAAGTCGATAGATATATATAAATAAAAACTCTAGCAATTATACATATATTCGAGTTAAACTTTTTGCTAGAAACCGTTAAATAAATGTAATTTAATAATCATGATAATTGATTAATTATAACACATAATTATAGTAACACGCGACCAGGTACAATAGCCAAGTTTCAATTTCCCGCCATCAATAAGTTGTCACCTGCAACAACGTTTGCGTGATAACAATGCTTATGAACCGCTCCCGTTTTTCGATATTTAGTAATACTTACTAATTAGAGTCCTAAATTACTCTGTGAAATACAAAACAAAATCGATTAAAGGCGTGAGGTTTTACTGGGAAAAGGAACCATATGTCACTTTAAAAATCAGCTTATTCCCGCCAAAACTAAATTATCCAAGGATGCTGCTTAAAACAAGCGTCTGACATGGACAGCTTGTCGCTGAACACGTGACGCAGCTGATATGCAGATTAGTAACAATCGCCTATTTAATCCAGATCAAAATATGACATGCTAATATTAGTGTTGCATTTATTTTCCGTTACAGAAAAAGTTATACATAAAATAGTGTTTATACTGAAAGTTATAAATTTGGGAATGCATACTAAATAAACAAAAAATGTCTTGATACATTAATTTCGTAAAATGAACACAACCCGAGCAATGTTCAAGCTTCAAACAGCAAGCCGCAGCACGATTTAAAATCGAATATAAAATACAAAATGTGCATCTAAGTATAGAATAGAGGCTATGAAGAGAAATCTTCACCATTAAGAAACCGAAAGGGAGGGATCGTAGCGACCGACCGTGGTTTCTTAATGGTGAGGATTTCTCTTCATAGTCTCTATCCGGCTTACTGTTTAGGATAGGTTTTATCGATAGTCTCTATATAGGTCACACACTAAACCATGAAGAGCGCTGGTAGTAAAATCTTCATCAATAAATGGTGCAAGTATTTGAAAATCTGAGCCATCTGATTGGTTTAAAAAGTAGAGTAAACACTAAAGTGTGCTTCAAGCAATTCATAACCCATTAAAATATATTACAATACGGTGTCGTAATGACTTCACGTAATTGCCATTTATACCAAAATCATTACACTCGAAGTAGTGTTCCACATGAGGAATGTCCAACTTTTCGGTCATTGTTCGAAGTCTATAATTTAACTCTTAAATTGAAGTTTAAATCCGTTTGATGTAGAATAATTTGTAAAATAATTGAAAATTCCGCCTTGTTACGGTGTAATGTTATGTTACTTTCAATTATTTTTCAATGAGTGTCTGTACGCATGGTTGGTAACCTTCATTATTTCTCTAAACTGTTATTCAGTTTATAAATGATCTTTCTTTCACTTCAAAGTCATCGTTTAGTCAAAATAAAGCCGTCCTTTCAAAACAGTTTTCACAAAAACTTTTCAAACGGTTCCCCATTATGCATGCGTGCATAATATACCCGAACGGATTTAGAAGCAAAACATCGCCCTGTAGCATTCCCCGAATTCCGTTTAACGCCGGACCTTTGAAGCACTGTGGGAAATTTGAATGTGAACTGTAACAGGTGGCCCGGATTAATTACCTGGTGACTTTAACAGATATCTTTCTCTATACGGGCTTCATCAATCACGTCCGCGAAACCACACAAACTGATTTAAGTTGTTTTATTAAAATCGTGGAAAGATGTTATCTCGCGATGTCTCAGATATTGACGATTTTGTTGTCAGTGAAGGTTATAAGATTTACCGTCTTACCTGTATGATTAGTTTATGACTCACTTAATGTGTTACGGCTTGTTTAAGTGGTATTAATATAAAGGTTAGCTGGTATCTTCTAACAACAGGTGATACTTCACCTAATATTTGTCATCAGCCAAACCTTTTTTTTGGACATTTATGTGTTTTGACACGAGAAATAGGTATACAAAGTCGCCCAAACGAATGGGTATCAACTTGAATGATAGACGAAGTTTATGAAACAGATGGCGTGTATCAGGTATACAGATCAAGTGTCATATAACGCACTGGAAATGAGTCATCGAATATCGTTGTTGCACCTGACATTTTAAGTGCAATAAGAGTGATGTAAAACATGTTGCCGTATTTAAAATATTAAAAAAATATAGTTTTTTTACTTCTACCATGTGACTGTAAAAACGGGTGAAATATATTTTAAAAAGTTAACTCTTAATAGCCAAGTTAATAATGCGTATTTATGTTTTCAGGTGACGGTTATAGAAGAAGCTGTTCGTTACATAGATGAACTTCACAGAGCGCTGGCTAGCAGGTTAACTAACATAGGTGAGTTATGTAACACTAATAAACACATGTATGTCAAACTATTTAATTAAAATAAAACCTCTTTATCGGGCTTCTAGTAATCATATTAATTAAATCAGCGCTTCGAATTTTAGTTTTCTGTTGTGGTTTTAATTGTTCGTTTTGGGCATTTAAAACCACACGATATCAAACACGTATGATGAATAAAGAAGCAATAAACACATACAGTCAAAGGCAATATTCTTTGAACAGAAGGAAGGATGTGTGTTAGGGATGTTATAGCGATAGGGGACATACGACCTGGCGATCCCTTAATTAGGTCCGCTCCAAGACACGCACGCACCCTTATAGATACCATATGCTCCGTCCACACACAAACCCCTACCGTAATCCTTAAGGTCTCCCATGCTCAACATTTCATTATAAATATGTTCAATTATCATAAGCGCCTTGTTTTATTATTCTATCCCAACGTTTATGACGTTTGGTAGGGATAATATATTCGTTCGGTATTGGCGATTACTCGGCAGAGCGGTTATTAGCGTGCCGCGTGACACATTCTTCACCATATGGCATGAGTTCTCCCTAACGTACCTACGTTAGAATCGAAGATATCCGAACATTGGTCATACCCGCATTTTGTGTATCCAAGCATTGTTTTGGGAAAAAACAATACATTAAATTAATTGACGCTATTTTGTGGTGCGCCGTCTATTGTAGTCGCTATTTCAGCAGGTTTAAAGAAACTAACCCGCCAAATAGCGGCAAAATTGCACTACAAATCTCTATCCAGGTGTTCCAGGTGTTCAGGTCATATAATATAATAATGTACACAAGCCGATTAAAAGTATACACAAAAAAAACATTCTTTCATAGGTACAGATTTCTGTTTTGTTTTTAAATCTTAAATGTTCTGTTAATTTCCTTTTAGATATCAAGAATTGTCATGGAAACGAAGACGTTATAAAGAACATTGTGCACAGCTTCATTCCAGCAGATTTCTACGACAGGAAAACGCCGGTATTAGACTTCGAGAAACAACAACGATTACCCACGTATCTGACTCAAAGCAGAAACAAGAAACCAGCCAGATTTGTATGAGGTAGATCTACATATATATGCATTTTATTTAACATCTTTAACTTTCATAACATGATTATATTAAGTTACGTTTAAATAAATCGTTGAATTAACAAATGTTTGTATGGTGTTTTACGTCATTTTCACGGTCGACATTTTGTGGTGGTGACCACCCACTTTTCCTGGGTAGAACCAGTACTGTACACCTGTAAAATACGTTAAGAATGACTATGAATATTTTGGCTGTGTTGTGGATAAAAATGTACAAATGTTGTATTTGTGAACGTTTCCATCCTTGATAAAGATCTTAGGATCGAAATATTGGAAACATTAGTGATATTTTCTACATTGTTTTATTACTTCCCTTAGGAAGACGTTATATACTTGCATTAACAGTTAGTATCACTAGAAGAAATAAGCATACGTGTGGTCGTATAACATTTTGCGTGAGGGCCTCTTTAATTAGCATCTACATAAATGATTGATATTTTAATTTAGGCTATTAGAAGTGTCCGTATAATTATGTATTTTAATACAATTTCTTATTTTTTTTCCAGGCACACCTGATGGATACCAAGATAATAAACAAAATAAATGTGCAATAGGAAGCATATCTGTGATACAACGCTTATATACACTGCATTCCATATACTGTACAACATGTATATCCTAACTTGCTCAGAAAACGCACGCATACTACTACGCACTTCTCGCCAGCATCCTGAAATAACTGAATCACAATCTGAGCAAACCGCGACACCCTGAAATAGTCGCTACAATCAGAGCAAAGCGCAACATCTTGGAATAACCGACAGACTTTATCTGAGCAAATATCGGCATCCTAGATTATCCGGCTTACCATAAAGCATTACCGGGACACCCTTGAATAATCGCCCCCCACCAGAGCTTACCGCGGCACCCCGGAAACACTCGGCACCCCGGAATAACTCGGCACCCGGAATCACTCGGCACCCCGGAATAACCCGGCACCCGGAATAACTCGGCACACCGGAATAACTCGGTACACCGGAATAACTGATTTACCATCAGCGCAAACAAAGACATCTTATGGCGAGACTCCGGAACCAATACAGCTAGTAAAGATGGCAACAGTGCATGAGGTAATTACAAAATAAAAACTATACATACATCTGCTATTTAACGAAGACGTTTTGTTTAGTAAAACAATGATTTGATACTTATCTTTCTTTGAAGTAACATTAGGTTAACCTATATACGTATTGAATTGAAGTGAATGCTGTTGTGCGGCTCATCAACACAGTGTTTAAGTAAACAAAAGCTGTGAGCATGGCTGGTTGGGTACTTGTAGTACCGGGCTTATCTTTTAAAACATTAGTGTCTTTCTGTTATTTTTAAACCACATTCTAAGCTTTGTTACGGACCTTCACTGTTTACAAAGATTTATTTTCATGTGTGACTTTTTGGTTTATTTCAGCTTCCATGCCATGGTGTCTAATACTAAAACTGAAGGAAATTTAGAGCAGTCGCGGTTGAGTTACTTCAAACCAGTTGAAGAAATATCTACAACGAAATTCCTTCCAATTAGGACAATAACAGCCTAACACACTATGGCAATATATTAACGCATCGCACTCGTGTAATATTGTGCCATACACTAACAAGGACGTACACTGGCGGGACATACCGAAAGATTTCCAACTCTACCCAAATCCACCAAAATCTACCAAACAACAGGGTTGTCGAAGAAATCGGAAATTGAAAACCTGAATCGTATACATTTTATGTTGGACCTTGCAGACAATAATTTGGAAGACTTGCTTTGATAATAAAATACTTTGATATATTTTTTATATACATCACATTCTACTGAAATTATGGTATAACTCACTTCAACATTAAATAGTCTAACTTTTCTTGATATCTATGTTTTTGTACTGTTGCTTATTATAATATTTATGAGTATTATTCCTGAATAAAAGTTTATATCTTTGAAGTATATAATGTTTATGTTAACTGCTCGTGTTTTAACTCCAGCCTTATAAAACGAAAAGGTAACTAATCCGCCGCATCAAAACTCTATCCAGGTGTTCATGTCAAATAATAATGTATATGTGCCGATTAAAAATATAGGTTTTTTATCCAAGGGTTCTTAAAATACTGGTGATTTAATATGCATAAAATGAATTATGAGTTGGCTACTCTTAATTCAACGCTCCAATGTTTGGGTTTGGCCTGGCTGGTTAAAACCGTTTATATTGCGTCGATTCTCAAAATATGTAAGTTATATATATTATATATATATTCCGGGGTGCCGTGGTATGTTCTGATTGTTTGGCGAATATAGCCAACAGCATCTTTAATTTCAAATATGTCCATATATGTCCATATCCCGCCAAAACAGGCACATTTTGCAACAGGTGTACAGCGTTTCTAAATCTACTGACGAGGAGGTATAATATATAATTATATATTTATTCAAAATACAAAAGACCTTTAGGTCCATGAGTACACAGGTACAACACAATACATATATATATATATATATATATACACACGGCAATAAATGGCAACATGTAAAGTCAATTTTGTCACATCATTTTTTGTGTCATACATTTTCTCCATTTCTCACTTGCTAAGAAGTGTTTCAGTTCAAGATATATATATAGGAGGTATACACCTGTTGCAAAATGTGACTGTTGCTGGCGGGATAGGGACCTATTTGAAATTAAAGATGCTGTCGGCTATATTCAATGTATGGATGCCATCACGACATATGGGTTAGGAATGTTCACGAGAAACCTACACTTTGTTTGAATGATGTTCTACGTGTCTTTTTAAGCACACGTTAGGCCATATATGACGTCGATTTTACACTGTTAATCTTGAAATATTGCTGCGCATGTCGAACAACTCGACCTCGGTCGAACAACTCGACCTCGTTGAGCGACTCAACTCCATTACATGGTAAATTATAGTCAAGCTTTGGAATAACACTTAGAATGTAAAGCAGATTAAACAACACGTAAATAACACCATAAATATATAGTGTATCTGAATTTTATAATATCACAATATTGAAGAAAAAAAAGTCCATGCCACTGAACCACGTTTAGTCGTTTCAATAAAAATCAACGGTTGGATATATGAAGTGGTGCACATAGAAAATGCTACTATTTTACATGAAAACATGAATTGCTCATTCGTGAAAAGTCGGCCAATCCCGTCATTCTTCGGGATGATGTGATTGAGATGTTGCGGATGATGCTTGAAACTGTCACTATCTCGTTAAAAGAAAACGATGTTTTTCCTAATAAAATAAAAAAAAGTAAAAAAAGTTTTACTTGTACTTGCAAAAACAGAAACGCATTTGCAATTCAACTTTTCTTCGTTATTCTACCATAGGTTTGAATATATCTCGATCGCTCTCGCTGGATTAAGGGACTATTCTATGGTCCAATTATTTCACATTAAAAAACACAAAATAACATTACTTTGAGTAAAATTGTATCACTTTTCGGATATAAGGGGCATACTTTCTGCCGTATAAGTATTCGTTCTGATATTATTTTCACATCAATAGTATTCAGTTACTTTCATGTACTATTGACATTGCTAATGCCTAAGTACGCATATGGTTAAACATTTTACTTGACCATACCTTACCCGTTTTTTTTAATGTAACCAATAATAACCAAACCAATAGTCCTTAAGCTTTTGTGACCAAATTTTTTTTTCTTTCGAAAAGGCAACATTCTGGTCAAAACTGTTTCGTCTAATCTAACGCGAATACACATTTGTTGAGAGTTCGAATATTTTAGTAGAACTATGTCCAGTGGTGTTTACAGTTTATTGAAAAAGAAAACAAGAATACTAAATGCATACAAATACAATATATAATAAAGATATAATTGCATTTTCATATGAGAATCAAATGCTACTTAATATATAAAAGGAGCCACATATGATTCTCATATAAAGCCTATCATATGATATATATATAATGGGAGTTCCATATAACTAGCATATGGGAATAAATTCATAAACGCTTCATTTTTAAAACACACATTTCATATGATTCTCATGCAAAAAAAATATTTTTATGATTATTTATATGATTCTCATATGAAACTAATATGATTACATGAAAGGTTTTATATAAGAATCATGTACTATTGCTTTTATATAAGTATCATATAATAGGTATCATATGGGAATCATATAAGAATCTCATGATACTTATGTGTGGCAAAAATTGGTCTAGTGTAGATCTAAATGCATACAATTTTCTTTATTTGTAAATTACTTACAATAAGAACATACCATATTAATATATTAATATTCTAAAAAGAAAAGAGACACAACTGTATAACAAAAATAAACAACTGTATAATTAAAAAGTTAAATAACTGTATATAACCTAAAGGAATAAAAACTACATTAAATGGGAGCATCAACGTATATAGAACACATAGCCCGAATACCATTGGTTTAAACTTAAAAACGGTTAAATATATTCTATACAAACATTGTTCATTAGTTTAATATATAAAATATTAAAAAAAGCATAAAATATGCCAAGTTTCTTTCTTTTTCTTTTTGTTGTCAATTGATTTTTATACGTGAGTATCTGCACGTGAGTGCGCAGAAGAATGGTAATATGACGCCTTTGTGAACTGTTCAAAATGGCTTAGTGATCCAGAGGTCGTGAATCCGATCCCAGCACAGACCGTTTGTGAATCAAATATCGAAATACGTTTTAAGTATTTCCCACGTGACCAGTCATTCCGAAAGTCACCGTAAACAAATACAAACACCATAAACCATCCACGGCCACATTGCCAACTCATATACTCTGTTGGTAGATTGTGGTGGAGGAGGATACACAACCGAGTCAATTACTAGATAAAAAATAGTATTATTAGCCCAAAGTATATTCTCACATGGTTTAACGTATATACTATTATGGAGACATTTGCACAGATATGTTTTAAAATAAAATGTTAGTATTACTTGTCTATTAAAATACGTATTATAATATGAACTGCGATTATTTTGGCACGTACGATGTACAAAATTAACGGTGTCTATATCTTAATAGTGAACCATCCCAATACAATACGAAACTACAGCTGAATCGTTGTCAAAAATTAATCTTTGAACTTAACAATTTTTTTCTGGTGAACAACATCACCATTTGGCGAGTTTGTTCCAGACGGAAGAAGTGCCAAATATGCGATGTCTTCTGCCACATCGTCTGGGTACTTTGCTTTAACGCCGCTCAAGCATCCGTTCACGTCCAAGTGAGATTTCATCTGCTCTGTCGCTGTCCAGCCCGGACATCCGGCGTTGACTAGGATATTTCTGCGTTGGTCTCTGCGCATGTCTCGTGCAAGAATGTAAACAAGGATATTCTGAAGTATGCTCACGGCCTCCATGATTCTGTCGGGCCATCCGTACTGGACCACACCTCAGCTTTCACGGCTGCTAGGTATTTATCTGCCAGCTGTTCAAGTTCGTAGATGGTTATTCTGTCTAAGTCTATACTTTGACGTAATTCAGGGCTAAGGTTACTGAGTTTTCCAATCTCACTAGACAAAATAACCACTCTAGAATGAGGCCTCAACAATGGTACAAAATGTTTACATACACTCAGTGAACCTTTAAAGTTCGTCTGCACCGTCAATTCCGCCTGTCTGTGCATCGATAGCGGTGAATCTTTTGGAAATATCACACCTGCGTTGCTGACGATGATGTCCACGCCGCCATAATTGTCAGTGATAAAATCGAGAAACATTCGAACGCTTGCCGATTGTGTGACGTCTAGCTCGTGCCAAATGGGTTTCAGTCCTTCTGCTGACAATTGTTGGCACGCCTTCTTGCCCTTCGCCGTATTTCTTCCGGTCACAATAACATCGCCGTTAAACGAATGAAGTAGTTGCCTGGCAACGTGGTACCCAATGCCTCGATTCGCTCCTGTTACTATAGCGACCTTTCGACCCATTTCTGAAAATAATGATATTCCTAATTAATTACTCTGATCGTATTATAATACGTGTGTCCATCTGGAGGGTTAAAACTGTGAATATAAAACGAATATAAACATAATATATGTTTTAAAGAGACTGGAAATGATCTGGATGAATACTGGGTGTCGATTCAGAGTAAAATCATCATATTGTGTTTCAGATGCATATTCAATCCTATACTAGAATATGCACTTAGCTAGGCCCCATAAAACAATCGACTACATTATTGTTAATTAAATAGTTTGGCCGGGAAAACTCGACGACTCGTTTAGTTTTGCTGCCCAAATCATAAATATTTATTCATACGTTATGACGGTTTCACTTGTATGTGTATTGGCACCAGTTGCTCTTCCAGATCGCCTCCAGTCTCTTTAAACCTACAAGGATGTTGGGTTTGAAAATATTTTGTACGAGGATTGGGCTCTGATCCTCCTATTGTGTCCAAACCAGCTTTTAGGTCAAAGTCTCAATAATGGTTTTAATTTATGCGAAATTCATTATTTTATTGTCAAAAAAATATTAGAAAATGTTCTTGTGTAATTTTGCATGTCACCCTAAAAATTACAGTTTCAAGCGGTATTTGTGGTGAAATTGTGAAGTTGAAAAGGAGTGGTTTGGTACTTAGCAAACATTTAGTATATATACAAGGGAAAATGTTACGGGAAACATGTTGGTCAATGCAATAAAAATAGTGAATGCGTGTTCCGACAAGGACGCCTAATATGTCAATACATGCCCCACCACTCACTTGAAAATCGAAGCTGCTAGTATATCAAAGAAACGGGCTGTCCTTGAAATAAATTATAAATGTATGATACAGAACATAATAACGCGCTTCATTAGTTCAATCAAATATTCAGTCAATAAACAAGCATTAACATGCACTAACGTCAATGGTAAACAAACATTTAAAATATACATTACCTTACAGGTGTACTCTATATACGCCAATGTTTAGTAGAAGAATAAAATGGCGGCCTTTGGTAACCCGATCTAGAAACCGATCAGTGGATATCGATCTACCCAAACAGATACAAAGTATCAATAAAGCTCTGGTTCACAATAGTAAACAGATCCGTATATATTAGCTTGAATGCTGTTTAAACAAACGGACAATACGTATATCCATTTAAATGTTCAAAGTCGCAACGTATTTAAAAGCATTGAATATAAAATAGAAAGAAACGCAATACATACTCGTATATATCGGGCACCTATAATCCGGTAACAGGTACATGCATGCTTTGTTTGAAGTTAGGATTTAATCTTATTTAAACAGATTTTATGTAGAAATAAGATAAACAATATTATGCTATGGATATGTATAAACTTACTTTGTGCGATTTTTATAGATTTTAAGATTACGTATATTATTATACGGGTATTGTATATACTGCTGTCACACTTTCGAATGAACTCCAAAACGAGGACTCAGCTAAAAACGATTGATCTTGTTCTTTATTTGTATATAGATACAACAGTTTCGCGTTCATTCCTCGATATCATTTCAATTTATGAAGTTTTATTGACAAAGGAAAACAAAATCGAACTTATATATGGCCCAATAAATCACAGAAATTGCAGAGAAGGAATTATGAATTAAGTATATGATTTGTACCATCATAACATGAGTTTACACACACATCTTCAAACATATTTTGTATGCATCCTATGTCTCCCTTTGGGGCCATATTATTAAAGGTATGCATTGACTTAAATTGTTGCTTTCCGTTAAATAAAGTTCACATTAGTTTTAAAAACACGGGTGTAGAAGATATAATTATGTTCATTAAAGCTACACAGTCCCTATTTTAACTGGTACTAACTAATCAATATGAATGATTCACGTGTGAAGTAGTTTCAAATCGACGAGCACCCCAAAAGTCGGTATAAGGCAGAAATCGATGCGTACAACTTCACATTTTTATTTAGCCTCCGTAACATCGATAAATATACGGCTTCAGAGTATATGTGATAAAAAAATAGTTGCCCGGAACGGGACTTGCACTTTTAAGTTTTGCATCTACGCTGAAACACTAGACCACGGCTATGTATTGGTATGTTGTAGCATTTTGCATTAAGTAATAACTAGTGCGCACATACAAACTCATCAAACGCTAAATAGCAAGTCGAAATATATTAGTTTCACATTGATAACATACAGCATTACACCAGGCAATATTAATTTACACGTGCGACAAGATGGACTATATATGTATTGATCCATCTTGAGTTGCGTTCAAATATGTTGTTATTTTGCCTCATAATAAATGGTAGTTAGTATACTATTTTCTCAAGTAGCGTTAAAATTCAGTGGATAGAGCACCTGACTTGAAATCAGAATGTCGTGTGATCGAGCCCCTAAAGAGTTTTTTTGGGGGTAAAAATTACAGTTACCTGTGTATAGGTACATGTGCACTAGTCGATGTCTATACAGTAAATGATTTCCTGTAATCAATAAAAGTTTTTATTTACCCTCGCCCTACGGCAGTGGGTCTTTTGGCGAGCTTTTCAGAAGAAGGTTATGGAGGCAGAAGAAGTCCGGGTGTAGAAGACAGCATCCCTTGTCCAAAGTGGTTTAGTGTAGAATAGCAGTAGTAGATTTGCTCGGAGTGGAGAATTCCAACGTAGATAGTCTGTCTGTAGGTGATTAAGTTTTCTCGAAGAAGATTAAAGGTGCTATGGAAGATTATGACCAATCGGATTGCCTGCAGAATTGTGACTAGGTCAATCCGATTGCCGGTTCGAATTCGTCATAGCCAATCAGGATCCAGAAGATTAGAAACGCAGGAGGTGTCCCAAGTAGGTCAATCCAGTTGCTCGTGCTGCCCGTGTTTCTGTTGGTAATGGCTCCTCCGTTGCACACACTGATCTTGTATCAATCCGTACCAAACTATCGATAGCCGTCTAACAAGATCAGTGGGTATCCCGCAGGGAAGATCCAACGTCGGTATCCGTGTTGAGTTGTGGTGAGACCTTGTTGTCCATCGTAGACTGCCTCTTGTCATGTGCGGGGACTCGCAATGACAAGGGGTATCTGGTCCAACGTCGAAATTACAGTACAGTATGTCTAAACGTCTGTCTTTAGGGCCACGGTAAAAACAGGATAAAAACATATGTACAGCATAACCTTCACATGGCTTCAGTACTGAACAGCTTTTTGGTTATTTACTGCCCAGCATGGTGTGGACCATTCCAGACAGCGGCACGCCTTGCAGGGTCACTTGGTCCCTGACAGCCGCAACACGTCCTGCCCGTTCCGTGGTCTGAACTGGAATCGTGTGATTTCATGCGCTAAATTTGCTCGCTTGAATACCCGATTTCGACATGAGCTGGTGAACATGAAGTTACACAGAAGGACACGCCTACAAAGAAGAAATCGATTGATATAGAGACTGTGTAGCTTTAAGGTCGAGAACTGGGTACCTACACCAATGTAATTACTAAATGATCACAGGTTGTCTCACTTTACCTATTTCATCGTGGGACTACAACCCGTATAGCATTATTTTGTACTTTGTATTTTTGGTTTCTTTGTATTGTTGTTACTTCTTTTCTCAAACTATAATTAACAGTTGCATGTTACATTTATGTAGCTATCTGAATAAACATGGTCGTTATCTATCGTTCACAGACAACGGACATTTACGAGTTTAAACGCAGTCTTTGAAACATAGACTATTTAAATGATTTAAAACAATACTTTGCACTGTATTGCGCAGGTTAGGTTGCAGGTTTGTTTAAATAGTGATTTATTCATTAACTGTGTCGTTCGATATTTTATGAAAAGGATTTCAAGTAACTAGTGTAAATGATACGTCTTCAATGTTGCTGGACAGTGACCGTTTAGAGACATGTTGTTCAATATTAAAGTGAATAATTCGTGGAGTTTAAACTAGAACAAAGGCGATTGGTGAGTGGGGCACATATACGTACACACATGCATGCACGTTCGCACGAGCGCAAAAACGCATGCAAACACATATATATGTGTACAGTCAAACATGGTCATACGAACACCTGTTTTAAGCGCCCACCTGCCGTATGCGACCACTTTAAGTAACCCCATCCCGACGAAATTGGCTATTAATTTATGCTGCAATAAGCGACTATACCTGTCTAACGTGACCAACGACTGCATAATTTCATACTAAATGACAGTCTTGATCATGATCCTATGCGACCACCATTTTTCTCTTCCGATTTTTTTTTTATCTCTCGGTAAATCACACAGAAACGAGAACAAATATAAATTCAACACTATCCTACTTAGTCTATCCTAATCATTCACCAGGGGCGTAGCTGTGCGTAAATCAATGTGTAGGCATAAGGTCTAGGGGCGTCGGGGGGCCTTTTTTTTTAAAGAACGCCAAATCCTGCATTCTGACGGTTTAAGCAGCAAACAATACGTTTCGAATCCATGCGGGCGGTGTCGAGTAATAAGATTCAACCTGTATTAAGAGATCATTTCCCCTGAGCGGTCTCTGAAACCAATAAAACCAAATTCTTACGGATGGCTGGAGTTAATAGTATTGGTTCTACCAAGGACAAATGGGGTGATCTGCCTCTACCACTAAACAAGATACCAAGAGGGCATTATCGTTCTACTGGCTATACACGTTTGGTGGAATTCCAAGTGAAAAAAAAGCTTCCATGCTATAAAGAGTGTCAAAAATTGCATTGAATGTCCTGAACTGCTCATCTGACGATCTTCCTAAAGATGAAACAAGAGGCCCAAGAGGGCCTGTGGACGCTCTACTGGCTAATATGGCTCTTATAACATCAATGAAGCGAGTGACTATCGTCTTAAAGAGGCAAAATATAGCATTTTTAACTAAATCAAGAGCCGTAACTCCGCCGTTACTTGTCCGATCTAGCTGGTTTTCGAACTTGGCCAGTAGAGATATTAACAATAAAAAATATAAAAAAACATTTTAAAGAAAAATTGAAAAAAAAATGGAAAAAAATTTGAAATTTTTTAAAAAATAAAAAATAAATAAAAGAAAAATCTGGTAAAGTTTGGTAAAGATCAGGGCCCTGTTTTATTAAACATCTTACGATAAGGCTTGAATTTTAAAATCGTTCAATTTTTTCACCTAAGCATTCAATGTAGACAATTATGTGTGCACGAAGTGCAGACATATTACACGTATAAGAAAATGAAATGAAATCACGTTTATTTGAAACGTGTAAATTATATTGAAGCTTTTAAAAAACTGATTTACGATCAAATTGGTCGTAAGTTGTTTCGTAAAACAGGGCCCAGATGAACAAGAGTTGCGCGCAACATGATGTCTCGCCTAATATGACGTGTCCAACATACATGTTTCAAGCGATCTTCATCTTGACAAAATCGAGGGTTTTATGGTAATTGTTAACGAGGTCAAGCACTGTTGTCAGCATGCAGTAGGGTAGCATTCTTATTTTTCCATCAATGGAGTTAAATGTAAATATTGTTGGATGGTCAGGCATAACCATTGCAATCCTACCCAAAAACAGTCTACATGTGTATGGTAGTTAATTGAATATTAAAATAACATGACTTAAATTTTGAATTTTGATGCAGTTCAGTTAACACCACTGTGGCATGCAATGCAATTCCTGGATTAAAACAACACAAAAGTTCATCATTTATAAAGGTCCTGCATTATTATCAGGAGTCAAACATTTAAAACTGAATGTAATTGATTAGGCAAAGTCTATAATGAATATTATGCAAAGTGCATACGGTTCTCTATGGACTTAAAGGGGTTGATGCAATATTTTCAAACACAGTTTATTTTAAAGGGCTCTGAAAACTTGAAAAAAACTGAAAGAATTATCAAAATGCCATGAAAAATAAAGGAGATATGACCTATTGAAAATTTGCAAAGAACATAAATGGAGGCGGCCATCTTTGAACGATGACGTCATCGCGCCGTTTTACCATATAAGGCATATTGACAAAATGTATTTTAAAGCAGAGAAAACCACTGCAAATTGATTAAAAATAAATATAAAGATGTAAAATGCATACATTTTAGTATTATTTTTCATTTGCAGTGATTTTCTTTGCTTTAAAAGACATTTTATCAATATGCCATATATGGTAAAACGGCGCGATGACGTCATCGTTCAAAGATGGTCGCCTCCATTTATGTTCTTTGCAAATTTTGAATAGGTCATATCTCCTTTATTTTTCATGGCATTTTGATAATTCTTTCAGCTTTTTTGAAGTTTTTCAGAGCCCTTGAAGATAAATTGTGTTTGAAAATAGTGCATCAACCCCTTTAAAAGATTGTTGTAAATTATAATTTTTGTTACGGTGTATTATAGGAAACTGTTAATGTTCCATCTATATTTATGAACTACTTCACGCTTAAATTGATAATTTTATACTTTATTATGTTTTAAATTAGGCCCCGAAGCCTGATGTACTCGAGTTCCCTTTAATATCTGATAGCTATCTGCAGAAAATACACATTGGACTTGATGTAAAATTGCAGTAATTTGCCAACTTGTATTGTTTCAGGAACTGACATGTTAATTAATCTGCATATATCATGTTTTATCAAGAAATGTCAGCTCATATTAAAATTAATGTAATTTTTCTGCTGGTTTTAGAACATAGCAGTATGTTACAATGGTAATGGCAAATTGTATACATTCATTCATTTCATTATCTTTAAGGGACATATGGCAATCTTGAAGTGTTTATGAATCATTGCAATTATTGTTTCGATTTTTAGCATGGTGAACTTGTTCACCAAGCTATAGTTACCGTGTTTTTTCCCGAATCCTAACTACAGCCTCACTGATGAATCGGCGCATTGCCTGAAAAAGAAGCCCATATTTTAACAGGTGTTTCTTCTTTTCTAGTGCGGATACAAATATGGTAAGAAATTTCAAATAATTTCTTCGATACATTGTTTAAGTTATATATTGTTTATGTAGCTATTTCATCTATTGTTCCATCGTTTTGCTGTGCGGTCTATAAGTAGATCAATCATCATCATCACGTGATCATCACGTGATCTTGCATATAATGTCCAACAATATATTCATACGCCGTATTGCTCTCTCTCCTAGGATAGTTTATTGAGATTTGTAACCAGTTAATTTTATAATTTATTTCTCTTGCAACACCATCAAACGCATATCTTCCATCTTTCTTGGATTTATATATTTAAGAACTATACATATATGTTGTGACATGGCCTTTATAATATTCATATAATATTTAATAATTTTGGTCACTAATGGTTATCGCATAAGCAACTATCCTTTGTAATTCCTTCTCAAATTGCGCGCGAAACTTCATCTGATACCCTACTGGTACACATCGCCTGTCTATACCTCGTGACACGGACGGAAACCATTCCCGCGCGTCTCTTTGAGCAATGTAATCGTAAATATATGCGGTCTTTGATGTTTTATGAATACATGTGTGACAGAACAGAACGCCGCCAGACTGTACCGAAATTGAATCCCATTAGATGAAATTGCGTAGCTTTGACAGAATGGCGGGGAATTTTGTATCAAATAGCTGAGGTCTTCCTCCATCAATTAAACTGGCCGCCATACATAACTAATTGATCTGTTGATAAATGGCGTAAAACACCAAGCAAAAAAATAAATGAATAAATAAAACCGAAACCGGTTTGATGAATCCGTTTTGGTAAATCCGTACGTTATAATCAAAGGCTAAAACTGAAAATAGATTTTAGGAATACTGTAGTTCTGTATAGCATTGCTTTGTTGATATTATAAATGAATCTGAATGAATAAGAAAATTAGTGATATATATAAAAAACAACATAAGATACACAATCTGTAATAGACCAAAAAAGAGGTGTATTTCCCCTAGCAGCTCTAAATAAAATAGGGTAGGTGGGTAGGGAATTTATTTATTTTTTGCTTAAAAAAGTTTAGGGTCGGTCGGCCGAAGGGAAACACACCTATTTTTTTGGATTTATCTCAATAATCTGAGGCCTAAAAAAATGTTTGCTTCTACTTTTGTGACCCATAGGGATCTGTACAATAAACATTTCTATGTGTTTACTCAATTTATTACCTTTCGGCCAAAGGCCAGAATGTACATTTACCACTAAACCACTACATTATTGCTCAATCCAATGTATTTAAGGAATACATTTTATTTTTTAACATTCATGGCACTGAATAACATCAGGTCACGTCAAAGTAAGTGAATCCAGAAGGGATTGTTAACTTTGCTCGCGACCAGATGCTATTCATAGTCCCATGAATGTTAAAAAAAACAAAATGTATTCCTTATATTTATATTATAATTGTACTCAATACCCATATGTCCCGTTTCTCAACCATTTTCTTCTCTAAATTGATAAAAATTCAGAATAACACCTATATTTATCACGACAAATGGGACAGCGTAAACGTTTAGACTCGCCTTCCTAACCTGTTATGGTATAGTCACGTCAAACGTCAGTTGTTTTTTCTTGAAACGTCATAGTTTTAAGTGCGCGTGTAGCAATTAAAATGTGATTCATGGTCAAATTGATATTTCTAGTTTTGTATGTGTTATACAAGTACTTACATTGGAAATGTAAATATAAATGAATGAAATGATGTCATCATGAACAAAATAATAATTGTTTAACCCTAGTTAGCAAGTTAATATAAATTACTTGGTAAATAAAAATAAATTGTGAATGCCTGGTCTTTATGAATATTTTAACCCTTGGGTAAATTTTAATATTAAAAGCCTTAATATGTCTTGAAATCATTGAATTTAAATCTGACCTTCAAAGCCTGCAAATGGAAAAACATTATCTGTGACCAGTGTACACAAGAACAGCTTTTGATTAGTAATACAGGATTGTCAGGTTTATTAAGTTTATTTACTATTGAATGTTTTATTTTTTTAATGAAATAACAGTTAATGCATGGAACATTCAATACACACCTTGTTCCAAGGTCCAGCCAAGGTTCTGTTTAGCCATACAACGTTTGAGGACAAAAACAAATTAATAAAAAAAAATCCCTACCCTATCTATTTTTTATGAAGATGTTACCCGAAACAAATACTCTTTTTAGGCCTGATATTTTGTCATTTGTAGCATCATTGCCGAAGTGTTCCGAATGATCCGTCTTGAATCTGCACGAATCCATCCCGAGAGGAGGATTCCCGGATTCTCAAATCTTGCTCGAGATTTATCAAAACTGTTGTAAAGAAACAGTATGGATTTTGAATCCAGTTCCGGTTTCATTTCAGTGTATTCAAACACGACATTATTCTAAGACGCAATTTCATCATAGTTCACCATGCTCTCAGTACCTTCGGTACTTTGATTATATCCAGTATCATATTCACTTTAAACCTACTTGCATATAAATTAAGTTTTCAATGTTTCTCACTGATTTTACCATAAGTTGAACTCATATTATTGGTGCATTATTATCAACAGTTAATTATATGTAAATTAATTTACTTTATATTTATTTTAGTGTAATTAATATTAATGATTGAACAAATACAAGTTATGCAGAAAAACTAGTGTGACGTTGTGATTTTAAACGTTCAGATTGTCATGTGTACCTTTAAGAGAATATATAATACAGATGAACTTTTACTGGAGTATCAAATTACCCAGCTGCAGACAATAAATTAAGCCGCAGTGATGTGGTGGCTGTATACTGTAATTGCTTCAATTATCACTTATCAGGGAAAATGTCAATACATATAATTAATGTAATAATGTTCTGCGCTGCTATGAAAGACGCAATTTTACTCAATTGTTATTAATCTTAAACTTCCATAAATAGTAACAATAACTGTTGCTTTTATCAAAGTTCATTATCTGGCAGTCTGTTAGAATGGTAATTATATTTGACAGTCTAATCACCATGGCAAATGCTTTAAGGGAATTTGTAATTATATATTTTTTGAATTTAATAAATGAGTCAATAAGAGAAAGATTTGTTATTTGTTTAAACATTTATTTGTTTAAACATATTTTTATCCAGAATATTTACAACCTTATATATGTTACACTGATTGGAATTAAAGTAAAAAGTTAACCTTCCAAAGCTACACACTTTTGATAAACTTTTGCTGGAGTATCAAATTACCCAGCTTGTTGCAGTAGCTACATAAAACAGATAATGCATTTAAGTTCCTGTCAAACCTTATAAAACTCACATGAAAATTGAATGTGTGCATTTAAAATAGAAGAAAGCTATACAGATTATGGCTGGACAAGAACAATGAGTTTATGGCTGGACAAGAACAATGTCCAGTGAGTTTATATATGAGATTTTGAACACTGTACATTGCTGCAGTGCTGCGAAAACAATGTGAAATTTTGAGAATATACATTTATTAAAGTGACCCTGACCTTGACCAAGGGTCAGTTGGAGGGCTGGAAGTCGCTGAAATAAGAAGAACAATGACCAGTAAGGTTATATATGAAATTTGAACACTCTACGCAAAGAACAGCAAAGTTATAATAATTTAACGCACTTTAACTCTTTTTTTGGAGACGGCAGATGCATTGAAGAGGAAACTGACCTTGACACAGGGACACTTGGAGACTGATAGTTACTGGAATAAGAAGAACAATAACCAGTGAAATTATATATGAAATTTGAACACTATACTCCAAAGGACAACAAAGTTATATAACCTCCTGGTCATTGTCCTTCTTAATGCCAATAACTTTCAGCCATCCAACTGACCGTGGGTCGAAGTCAAGGTCACTTAAATACATGTACCGTCAGTTAAAGTGGCATTAAGAAGGACAATGACCAGGAGGTTATATATGAAATTTGAACATTATACTCCCAAGGACAAAAAAGTTATAATACAATATGTTGACGCCGTCGAGCCCGCCAACATTAGCGGCACAAAATGAAGGCCCTATCGCCTTAACAAGGCAAAATATAGCATTTTTAACGAAATCAAGGGCCATAACTCCGCTGTTACTGGTCTGATCTGGCTGGTTTTCGAACTTGTTCGCGCTTTTATTGACATTAACAATCTGGTAAAGTTTGGTAAAGATCGGATGAAAAATGAAGGCCCTATCGTCTCAACGAGGCAAAATGTAGCATTTTTAACTAAATCAAGGGCCATAACCCCGCTGTTACTGGTCCGATCTGGCTGGTTTCGAACTTGTCCGAGCTTTCATTGACATTAACAATCTGGTAAAGTTTGGTAAAGATCGGATGAAAAATAAGGGCCCTATTGTCTTTACGAGGCAAAATATAGCGTTTTTATCTCAAGGGCCATAACTCCGCTATTACTGGTCCTATCTGGCTGGTTTTCGAACTTGTCCGAGCTTTCATGGATATTAACGACCTGTTAAAATTTGGTTGAACAAGAGGCACAAGAGGGCCTGTGGACGCTCTACTGGCTAACATGGCTCTTATAACATCAATGAAGCGAGTGACTGCGATTTACGTTTTTTTGAAAGTTTCGGGCAAAAAACAGCTTTTGAACTAAATCAAGGGCCATGACTAAAGAATCTGTTAAAGTCTGGTAAAGATCAGATAAAAAATGAAGGCGCTACCGTATTAACGAGGCAAATTATAGCATTTTTAACTAAATCAAGAGCCATTACTCCTCTGTTACTGGTCCGACTAGTCCAACATAGAGCTAAAAAAAATAAATAATAAAAAAAATAAAAAAAATAAAAAAAAATAATAATAATAATAATAATAATAATAATAATAAATTAAATTAAAAATTAAATAAATAAATAAAAAATATAAAAAAAAATAAAAAATAAAAAAATAAATAAAAAAGAAAGTCATAAAATGTGGTCAAGAGATGCAAAATGAAGCCCTATCGTATGACGAGGCAAATTATAGCATTTTTAACAAAATCAAGGGCCATAACTCCGCTGTTACTGGTCCGATCTGGCTGGTTTTCGAACTTATTTTGGTTTTTAGATTTTTTTTTATTGGTCATATTTCTTACAGTAGTTCAAAAATAACAAAGATAGATAAAATAGCAATGCAAAAACTGAGTAGATCAATGTTAGTAGCAACATGTTTATGTATACACATCAATGTATCAATTACAGAGTAACAGCTATGTTGGTGGATCCTATCTAGACTTCTTATCGCTTTATTATAGTTGTGATTTTATTCTTAGCATTGTTATAAAATTTTCGAACTAAGTACATAAAACAATATATGTTGAGTCTACATAAGATCCATCAACTACATTTAATATTGAGAAATACAACTAAGAGTTGAGTATATGCTTTAAGCAATCCCATTTTTTTGTAATGATTTCCGATTTTTTATACGCGCACATATATCTAGAATAAAGTTCAACATTTTTTTCTTGCTTTAATTTTTCAATATATGGATTCAACTTTGGAGTAACACCCTTAACTTTACAACAATATATATAGTATTTAGCTAATATAGCACAAGTATACAAACATTGGTTCTCAATTGACATATTAGTAATAGTATTCAAAAGAAAGTTCTCCTTTGTTAATATAAATGTCAAGTTACATTCTGTATGAAGATGTTCCTTTAATCTAAGCAAAAATGTTTTAACAACTGCACAATCGTAAAATAAATGTTTATATGTTTCTTTACTTTCGCTACAAAAGGTGCATAACTCTGTTTCAATAAGTTTACATTTATATAACATTGCATTCGTATAAATAATCCTGTGTAAAAATTTGAACTGAAAGTTTTGCATCTTTGTATCAAGGATCTGGAATGGAGTTGAATAAATTATTTCCTATTCAAGCATAGTTTCCGGTTTTATTTCCGTTTCCCATTTTATGATAGCTTTTTCATTTTTAACAGCTATTTTTTCAATAAACAAATTGTAGAAAATAGCTGTTATCTTTTTGTTTCCTTTAAGAATTTTCGTGTATTTGGTTTCAGGATTTTCAAGTTTTCTCTGATTTGCGATAGCATGTTTCCATTGTCTAGGGATAGCGTTTAAAATTCCAAAATAATCTAAGAAATGGGTATTCAAATTGTACTTTGTCAAAAACTCCTGATGGCTTAGGAATGAACAGTCACCTTTCACTAAATCATTAATAAAGAATATGGATTGACGGATCCATGACTCTTTAAGGAGCATTCTATTATTTACCTGGATATTATCATTGTTCCATATGCTTTGAGAGAGAACTTGTTCAGGGGTTGTGGGAGGCAGATCTTCAATGTTAGCCCATCTGCATATTAAACTTTGCCAAAAGATATTAAAATGTATTGCTATACGTTTCAATCCAAGGGGTGAAATAAACAGAAATTTATCTCCTCCAAAACGTTCAATATTGTCCAAAAGTAAGGTTTTCCATTGCGCCTTATAATTCACATCACATATTTTTTTAAACCATGTCATTTTAAGTGCATCACAAAAAGATGCTACGTGTATCATTTTTATTCCTCCATTTTGTTTCTCGTTAATCATAGTTTTCCTTTTTATTTTGTCTCTTTTTTCATCCCAAATAAAGTTGTAAAATACAGTTTCTATTTCATGTAATATTTCTGTAGATGGAGTGTTAAGTACAGTAACCCAGCTAGCAAAGCATATGGGACCCATATGGGTCCAATGTTGTTTTCCATACGGGCCCAATATGGGCTGCCCACATGGGCCCCATACCAAAAGTGCAACCGGGATTAACCTGGGTCCCATGTGGGCAGCCCATGTGGGTCAAAGCAGCTAGCAAAGCATATGGGACCCATATAGGGCCCATATAAGTAATACCACATGGGCGTGCCCAGATATAGCCCATATGGGTCCCATTTACCCTTGCTTTCTGAATGTGGGACCCATAAAGGACCCATATGTGTAGTCCCACATGGGCTTGCTGAATGTGGGACCCATATAGGACCCATATGGGTAATCCCACATGGGCGTGCCCGGATATAGCCCATATGGGTCCCATTTACCCTTGCTTGCTGGGAAAACACTGTATTAAAATAGGAAGGGCCAAAGATTTTATCACTGTAACTTTCCCAATTATTGTTAATTTTCTAAATGACCAATCTTTTAAAAGGTTTTTTATGGATAATAGTTTTTGTTTAAAATTATCAATTGTCATATCGTCTTTATTTAGGTCATACACTATTCCTAATAATTTGAAGTTCCCCTCATGATTCCAAAGTATTGCTTTTTCAGTAACTAGTTCCTCACCACAACCCCTTTTAGCCCCGAACCATATTGCTTGTGTTTTTTCATAGTTAGCTCTCATTCCAGAACAACCAGCAAATTGTTCAATGACATTCAGACATGTATTTAATGAAATTTCATCTCCTGAAAGTGTAAGTGATGAATCATCTGCATATTGGTTAATGAGATATTCTGATCCATTATATTGAAATCCTTTTATATTTGGGTTCATTTTTAAAGCAGCACTTAATAGTTCTACACACAAGATAAATAAATATGGAGAAAGGGGGTCGCCTTGTCTCACTCCGCGTTCTATATTAAACGGTTCAGATAAATACCCATTGTTAATTATAAAACTGTTTACATCATTATACAAGGTATTAAACCATCTAATAATGGAATCCCCAAAGCCGAGGAATACAAGTGTGTCCTTTATAAATTGCCACTCTAACGAATCAAAAGCTTTTTCGAAATCAACTAATAACAGAATACCGGGTAAATTTTCTTTCTTTGCTTTTTCCAAAATATCGAAAATAAATGAGTTTATCCAATACTTTTTTTATCCTATGTGCAATGGCCGATGATGCTATTTTTTGATCCACAGGTAAGAGGGTTATTGGACGCCAATTTTTTAGGAAAATTTTTGGTTTCCCTTCTTTAGGTATGCAAGTGATAAGTCCCTGTTTTTGACTTACAGATAATTGTTGATGTGTATAAGCATAATTCAAAGAGTTCACTAAATATTGTCCTATATCTGACCAGAAAAATTTATAATATTCTACGGTAAAACCATCCAATCCAGGAGATCTATTGTTTTTCATATTCTTTAGGCTAATCAGACATTCGGCCATTGATAGTGGGCCCTCCAATGAATCCCTTTCTTCTTCATTTAATTTATTTAAAAATGGATTTTCATCGTCAAAGAAGACTTCTCTATCAAATCTATCTATGGTTACTTTTTTTGAGCTATACAAGTTTTTATAAAAGATTCTTTGCTCATTTAGAATTTCCTTTGGATTTCGAACTTTACCGAGCTTTCATTGACATTAACAATCTGATAAAGTTTGGTAACGATCGGATGAAAAATGAAGGCCCTGTCGTCTTAACGAGGCAAAATATAGCATTTTGAACTAAATCAAGGGCCATAACTCCGCTGTTACTGGTCCGATATGTTTGGTTTTCGAACTTGTCCGAGCTTCCATTGATATTAACAATCTGATAAAGTTTAGTAAAGATCGGGTAAACAATGAAGCCCCAATCATCTTAACGAAGCAAAAAATAGCATTTTTAACTAAATCAAGGGCCATAACTCTGCTGTTACCGGTTCGATATGGCTGGTTGTCGAACTTGTTCGAGCTTTCATTGATATTAACAATCTGATAAAATTTGATAAAGATCGGATGAACAATGAAGCCCCTATCGTCTTAACGAGGCAAAATATAGCATTTTTAACAAAATCAAGGGCCATAACTCCGCTAATACTACTCCGATATGGCTGGTTTTCGAACTTGTCCGAGTTTTTATTAATATTATCAATCTGATTAAGTTTGGTAAAGATCGGATGAACAATAAAGCCCCTATCGTCTTAACGAGGCAAAATATAGCTTTTTTAACTAAATCAAGGGCCATAACTCCGCCGTTACTACCCCGATATGGCTGGTTTTCGAACTTGTCCGAGTTTTCATTGATATTAACAATGTGGTTAAGTTTGGTAAAGATAGGATGAAAAACGAAGGCCCTATCATCTTAACGAGGCAAAATATAGCAATATAGCATTTTTAACAAAATCAAGGACCATAACTCTGGTGTTACTAGCCCGATCTGGCTGGTTTTCGAACTTGTCCAAGCTTTCATTGATATTAACAATGTGGTAAAGTTTGGTAAAGATAGGATGAAAAATGAAGGCCCTATCGTCTTAACGAGGCAAAATATAGCAATATAGCATTTTAACTAAATCAAGGGCCATAACTCCACTGTTATTTGGCCGATCTGGCTGGTTTTCGAACTCATCCGAGCTTTCATTGATATTAACAACCTGTTAAAGTTTGGTAAAGATAAGTTGAAAAATGAAGGCCCTATCGTCTTAACGAGACAAAAGTTAACAACGGACAACGGACGATGGACGGACGACGGACAACTCGGCATCCCATAAGCTCTGCTGGCCTTCGGCCAGTAGAGCTAAAAATGAAGGCCCTATCGTCTTGAGACAAAAGTTAACGACAGACGACGGACGGACGACGGACAACTCGGCATCCCATAAGCTCTGGCTAAAAATGACCAAACAAGCTTGCAAAACCAGAATGTGACATGCAGTCGATTTCACGCCATTCCTGGAGTTATCAGTTGGAATATGTACTGGTGACATTGACCTAGTGACCCCAAAAGCAATGTTGCTATGAAGTTCCATGAGTGCGAGTGTTGTGGTTTCAGTTATTTGGCGGAATGTGTATTTCCATATAAGGTCATGGTGACCTTGACATTTGGCCTACTGAACCCGAAAAAAATAAGGTTCTTTTTCTTGCCAACGTCAATGCACATACAGTTTCATCAGTTTTTAGGTTATCGCACAGAATGCATATTACCACATCAGATCATAGCGACCTTGACCATTGACCTGCTAATCCCAGTGAAATACGATACTTTCATCAAGGGCTAGGAGTGTAGGTGAAATGGTTTTTAAGTTATCGCACGAAATGCCTATTTCCATATAATGTCATGGTGACCTTGACCTTTGACCAAATGAACCAACATCAACAGGGTTCCTCCTCTCACCAGTCAATATACCTGAAATTTCTGGAGTGTGGGTGTTATAGTTTCGCGAGGAATGCCTATTTCCATATAAGGTCATGGCCACCTTGACCTTTTTGCCACTGAACCATAATCAATACGGTTCACCAATGTACCTATGAAGTTTCATAAGTGTCGGTATTATGGTTTCGAAGTTATCAGATGGAATGCCTATTTCCATATAAGGTCATGGTGACCTTTGACCAAAAACAACAGGGTTCTTCCTTTCACATAGGGCAATGTACCTATGAAGTTTTATGAATGCAGATGTCACGGTTTTGAAGTTATTATGCAGAATTCGTATTTCCATATAAAATCATTGACCTTGGCCTTTGACCCCCAAAAGCAATAGGGTTCCTGCTTTCAACAAAGGAGATGAACGTGTTACGTTTATACGGTTTTGAGGTTATCATGTGGAATTCATATTTCCATATAATGTGACGGTGACCTTGACCTACTGACCAAAACACATTGAGTTTCTCCACTCACCATGGGCGATGTACGTATGAAGTTTTAAAACTGTATGTGTTTCAATTTTGAAGTTATCATGAGGAATGCATGTTTCTATATAAGGTGAGTGGCCTTGGACCTACTGACCCCAAACGCAATAGGGTTCCTCCTCTCACCCATGATACTGTACCTCTGAATTTGTATGAGTGTAGGTGTTATGGTTTCGAAGTTATTGTGTGGAAGGCATATTTCCATATAAGGTCACTGGAACCTTGACCTTTGGCCTATTGACCCCAAAAACAATAGGGATCGTCCTCATCTAGGGCAATGGACCTATGAAGTTTCCGGAGTGTGGGTGTTATGGTTTCTAAGTTATTGTGTGGAATGCATATTTCAATATAAGGTCACAGTGACCTGAACTTGTGTTCCTGTTTTCAATAAGTGTCGGTATTATGGTTTCGAAGTCATCAGATGGAATGCCTATTTCCATATAAGGTCATGGTGACAACAGGGTTCCTCCTTTCAAATAGGGCAATGTACCTTTTAAGTTTCATGAGTGTATCTGTGACGGTTTTGAAGTTATCATGCGGAATTCCTATTTCCATATAAGGTCAGTGACCTTGACCTTTGCTCCTAAAAGCAATTGGGTTCCTGCTTTCAACAAGGGTGATGAACATATGAAATTTCACGAGTGTAGGTGTTACGGTTTTGACCTTATCATGTGGAATTCATATTTCCATAGAAGGCGACGGTGACCTTGGCCTATTGACCTCAAACATATTAGGGTTTCTCCACTCACCATGGGCAATGTATGTATGAAGTTTTAAAAGTGTAGGTTTTTCAATTTTGAAGTTATGAGGAATGCATTTTTCTATATAAGGGGACAGAGACCTTGACCTACTGACCCTAAAAGCAATAGGGTTCCTACTCTCATCTAGGTTAATGTACCTATGAAGTTTTGAATGTAGGTGTTATGGTTTTGAAGTTATTGTGCAGAATGCGTATTTCCATATAAGGTCACTGTGACCTTGACCTTTGACCTGTTTTCAATAAGTGCCAGCATTATGGTTTCAAAGTCATCAGATGGAATGCCTATTTCCACGACCTTCTGGCTCAAAAACAACAGGGTTCCTCCTTTCACATAGGGCAATGTACCTTTGAAGTTTCATGAGTGTATATGTTACGGTTTTGACGTTATCATGCGGAATTCCTATTTCCATATAAGGTCAGTGACCTGGACCTTTGCTAAAAACAATAGGGCTCCTGCTTTCAACAAGGGTGATGAACATATAAAAAATTCACGAGTGTAGGTGTTACGGTTTTGACCTTATCATGTGGAATTTAATATTTCCATTTAAGGTGACGGTGACCTTGACCTACTGACCTCAAACATATTAGTGTTTCTCCACTCACCATGGGCAATGTATGTATGGTTTTAAAAGTGTAGGTGTTCCAATTTTGAAGTTATCATGAGGAATGCATTTTTCTATATAAGGTGAAAGTGACCTTGACCAACCGACCCCAAAAGCAATAGGGTTCCTACTCTCACCTAGGGTAATGTACCTATGAAGTTTTGAGTGTGTTATGGTTTTGAAGTTATTGTGCAGAATGCGTATTTCCATATAAGGTCACTGTGACCTTGACCTTTAACTTACTGGCCCCAAAAACAATTGGGTTCCTCCTCTCACCTAGGGCAATGTACCTCTGAAGTTTCACGAGTGTAAGTCTCATACTTTCGGAGTTAACGTGCGGAATGCAAAAGTTAACAGACGGACATACAACCGCATACCACAATACGTCTCGTTTTTCATATAAAAATGATGTAAACCCCATTCAAACAAATCGCAACATAGAACTTACGATTTTGCAATGTACACGGAATCCTTGTTAAGCATGTATGCCAATTTTGTAAATATAATAACAAGAGGTCAATGACCTTGAAGCTCTACTGATTGATTTTGATTTCAGGAAGTCTTGTTTTTTGAAAATCTATTTTTAGCCGTGGAGGCAATCTTGAATTTCCGGCCGAACTGAAATTTTGCTAGGAACAATTAGACATCAAGAGCAACATTCCTGTGAAGTTTCATGAAAATCCGTCAAGTAGTTTCAGAAGAGTAGTCGCTACAAGTTTTCATTATATAACTCTATGTAAACAAAGATGGCCGCTGACAGCCATGTTTAACATTGAATCAAAACGATTTTTGACAAGGACCAACATCATGTCATGCTGATCATTTAAGAAAAAGTCCCATATCAATATCACTTATAGCTTTCAAGAAGTAGTCTCTACAAACTTGTATTTTGAAAATCTATTTTTAGCCATGGCGGCCATCTTGAATTTCCGGCCGACCTGAAATTTTGCTAGGATCAATTAGACATCAAGAGCAACATTCGTTTGAAGTTTCATGAAAATCCGTCAAGTAGTTTCAGAGCAGTAGTTGCTACAAGTTTTCATTATATAACTTTATGTAAACAATGATGGCCACTGGCAGCCATGTTTAACGTCGAATCAAAATAATGTTCGACTCGGATAACCATCATGTCATGCTGATCATTTTAGAAAAAGTCCCATATCAATATCTCTTTTAGTTTTCAAGAAGTAGTCGCTACAAACTTATTTTTTAAAAATCTATTTTAGCCGTGGCGTCCATCTTGAATTTCCGGCCGACCTGAAATTTTGCTGGGATCAATTGACATCATGAGCAACATTCCTGTGAAGTTTCATGAAAATCCGTCAAGTAGTTTCAGAGGAGTAGTCGCTACAAGTTTTCATTATATAACTCTATGTAAACGAAGATGGCCGCTGGCAGCCATGTTTAACGTCATATCAAAATGATTTTCGACAAGGACCAACATCATGTCATGCTGATCATTTTAGAAAAAGTCCCATATCAATATCCCTTAGAGTTTTCAAGAAGTAGTCACTACAAACTTGTTTTTTAAAAATCTATTTTTAGCTTTGGCGGCCATCTTGGATTTCACATCAACATGAATTTTTGCTAGGATCAACTAGACTTCATGGGCAACATTTCTTTAACGTTTCATGAATATCTATCTAGTAGTTTCAGAGGAGTAGTCGCTACAAATAAAAGTTTACGGACAGACGGATGGACGGACGCCGCACCACGGCATAAGCTCTGCTGATCTCTGATCAGTCGAGCTAAAAATAGTAAAATCACGGTGTTTTTCACAAGCCTCAATATTGTTGCCTTTGATTTGTCGTTTGAATGGTGCATTATGTCAAGATTCTTTTTGTTAACCTAGGCTAGTGGAGTTGTACGAAACACTTGATTTCCAGGTGGTGAACCCGTCTGCTCAATATCTTGTTGATCCTATCATTTATTGCCGAGTTATGGCTCAGACACGAGTTTGATCTTAGACCATTAATACGAACTAGACCCTAGGTTAGAGAGTACACGATATTCCGTTTTCGTGAGATAAACCTTTCTGCTGAATATCTTTCGAGTCATCATTCACTGCAGAGTTATGGTCCGGATACAAAAGCGCGCGATAGACGGACAACCTGAATACTATATGCCAAGAAAGCAGGACACAAATTATAGCATATATTTAACTAAAGCAAAGGGCCTAACTCCGGTGTTACTGATCATGCTGGTTTTCGATCAGGTCTGAGCTTTCATTTTTTGAACAATCTGGGCAAACTTCATAAAAGATTGAATGAAAAATGAAGGCCACATCGTCTTGACAAGGCAACAGTTAACAGACCGACCACGACAGACAACTCGCCATTCCATAATCCACTTGTCGCTCATTAGAATTTCGCCACTGAACCCAGATTGTGATCTCAACATTTTATTATTAATATACATAGCAATTCAACTTCATTTAGTGCCTCAATGTACTCTATATAAACTCGACCTCAGTTTACGTAGTCTATGAATTGTCTTAGTGTTACTAGTCTCCATTTGTATTGCCGTGTTACTCGAGTCTAGGTTTGCTTATGAAAACTACCAGAGCTATCACTAAAGATGATTAATACCCCTGCTTAGTGAACTGTTTGTAGTCTTTAAAAAAGGTACTGATTCTGTCTTTTCACATAAATTAACAAAAGAACAAATTTAATGCAAACTATTTTAATTATAATTAGTGGAGTTTTACCTTATATGTTTTTTTCATTAAGTTTTTTCCATTATACCAAAAAGGAAAAGCAAATATGAAACCATTATCTGCTAAATAACAAATGATTCCTATATAGCCCCCGCCAAACCAGGAATATAACTATGTGAAGTCTTATGTAAAGATTAGTGGCATGTAACCTTAAAAGTTCTTAAAATTAGTAGTAACTGTACGATATTTTCATTATGTATTTTCACGTCATTAAAAAAGAAATAAAAAAATATGCAACCATTATCTGTTAACAGGACAAACAATTAAAAGCTTTAAAATAGCGGAATATTATGTAAAAAAATAGTGGTTACCTTATGATGTCTGTATAATTAGTGGAATGTGACTGAGTCTGTGTTTTTCATAATGTATTAGAAAGGAAAAGTAAATCTGTTAAATAATACAACGGGACGCGGCGGACAAAGTGATTTCTATTTATCCACCTCATCCTCGAAGCGGGGGATAGAATGAAATGGGGTTTAACATCCAGTCAACAAATCATAATTATTAGGCTATTTTTGGGACAGAAGCCTCCGAGGGAGAAGCTTCCCCATCATACTTGCATCTGCCCGAGACCACACCCTCGCATGGCAGAGGTATGTAGCTCTAAATCAAGGCTTTATGGAGCAACTGAGGATACTACATCCTTTTCAAAATTTAAACAGTATTTTACAACGTATAAATGGTTCCTGTTGTCTCAATTTATTACTACTCTCCCAGATTTCCTTCCTCAAATTCTACTAGCTACAAGAAAGTATTCATGTGGAAGATATATTAAATCAGAAGACTGGATAAAGGTTGTCACATTTTAATTTCTCTTTAAATACATTAAAACAAGAGAATGGATATAAATTATCCCTACGTGCTATGTCCCTGACCACAGATGTGCAATAGGTCAGTGGACTATAGGGTCCCTTAGTGCCATGTCCCTGACCTCAGATGTGCAATAGGTCAGTGGACTTAGGGTGTTGATGTATAAATCAACATTTGAATTCATAGATTACTAACCTGTGCTTGTTTTGCATGATTATTTAACAATACAACACATGTCAATAATGAACGAGTATAGAAACCACGGTGCAATGTCCCAAGTCTTTACACATGCAATGACATTGGGTCAGATAGTTTCTGTAGATATGAAAATATGCACAAAAAGTCCTATGTAAATACTGTTTAGTACTTTAACTAAGACCTTTAAAACTGCCTAAGTTAAGCCTTTAAGCTGGTAAAATAGATAAATAGATACTAAGTTCTTTTTGTGCATACTTTCTTCTGAGACCCAAAGCACAATTATAATATGTAGAACTAATCTGGCAAGTCTGTTATGACCATGTAGCGCGAGAAACAACCACAACCACTCGTCAATTCATCATGATCCTCCATTGTAAATGAATGCATGACCAAGTAAAGAAATGTGGCATTCGCACAACCTTTAAAGTTCTTAAATAACCCAACGTGGGTTGTAACAACTATTCAAGATCCTGACAAGGTGTGGTCGTTGTGACTGGTATGCAGCTCCGGGGTGCAATGGTCACAAACTTACCTCTCAGTTCTACAACAAAAACACCTGATATAAGTACGAGTATACAAGATGGTGAAACATGATGATGAATGAACATATCGACAAACAACTTCATGATTTACAATAGTTTGCGGAACTCATCTACTTCTTTGCGAATGAGATCTTCATGGCGTTACTTGGCGTGATCTTGAAGCCTTGCAAGGCATCCTTAGCTGCGGCTGATTGCACTTCTGTCTCGAACTCCACAAAGGCAATATCGTGTCTGCCGGGAACTAATCTCACCTCCTTGAACCCTGGGAACCTGGAATTACAAAGATAATTATATAAACATTATTAACTAGCCCTATTGTGAAGAAGTCAAGATTGGACTAGGTTTTGATTTGACAAACACCAATCAGGCAATGTCAATCCAATGAGATTCGTTCCTTACATACATGCACTTAGTAATAGTTACTTGTAATAGTAAGCTACTTGTAAACTACAGGTTAAAATATTAATTTTTTTAACTAATAAACATCACAACTTACTGGTTAAACAACATAGACAACATCATTTCATTCGTCTCCTCAGGCAGGTTGGTCAAGAACAAGATCTGGTTGGGAGGTTGCTCCGGAATACTGGTTGGTACTGGTGCTGAGGCTGCAGCAGGTGCAACTGAAAAGTACACAAATGTCAGTAGTCTCATTATTATGTGAAACTGGAAGGGTTAATAACCACCAGGTACTAGGGATATTTTATAATGAACAAAACAATTTAGCATGACTTTTTATGGACATAGATTAAACAAGATATTAGAAATGCTATTTTTTCCAAAAAATTGTGTTTATATTATTTTCTAAAGCAAAGTATGAGAATTACCTCTTACCTCCAATTTATTAAATAGAGGATCTTACATGAGTACTCATACAATATTGAATTTATTAAACGAGTTGGCAAAATGATATAATGCGAGACTTGCCGAGCATTATATCATTTTTGCTGGCTAACGAGTTTAATAAATTTAATAATGCATGAGAACGAATGTTAGATTCTATTTATAACATAACTTATAACGTCACATTACGTCAAAAAACGTACAATAACTAGTGTTGTACCACTAGTGGAATAGAGAAAATATTGTAAGGTGTTGTTACACTCCCACTCCACGTTATGTGATAAAAACAAGTTGTTTCATTATACGAACGTATTGCTTTGATCAAATTTAAAGTTTGGCATTGACAAGAATTTCAGATTCTGTCATTGTTTATAAACTGCTGAAATGTGTTTACAAACAATTGTTCTCACAAATAAAAACATTCAAAATTTTGTAATTTTAAAATAACCTCCCTTTTCACTGAATTGAAAGATTTTCGGTAACATAACCAGTATGTTCCCACTCCGTATTAGCTTTATTTTTTCACCGATTTTGCTTACAAATGATGCATTTTTAATGTTCGTATCTATGTCACGTTATCATTGACCCCAAGCATACATGGCTTTGTATCTCGTCTATGGAACTGACATGCATTTTGTCCTAAATTTATTTTGCTCAGGATATTTTGAGATTATTACGGAAACGGCTATCCCACCCATCTTTAGACAAAGCAACAGTAAAATTCTAAAATTGTCAGGCACTCTAAATTATTTGTTGTTAAATGCTAATTTTCTAATATTGTTCAGGATATAAAAAGCTACACTAATTAGTGCAGGAAACTACATACCCTGTACTTGTGCTGGCTGTTGTACAACCGGTTGTGCAGGTGTAACCAATAGTTCTTTTGCTGCCTTTTCTCTGTAAAAATATACAAGGTAGGTGCCATTTAAGGTATACATAATGACATTTTGCTAATAGAAAAATAAATTAATACAATTCTGGATCTTCTTGTACAGTAATGAGATATTTCGGTTTTCTGCAAGCCAATCCATCAGTGAGTTGTAAATATTTTTAGGCTAAGGGTATGGTCTTTTTTCTTCTTTTTAGTGTGAAGTGACCGCCCACAATGTTCTCAGCTGCCACCAGCAACCACTAGTCGGAATTCAATGGTGGAACAAAAAAAGAAGTACCGTTTCGTAAGTTTGAACTCACAGCCCACACTAACATTGCACTCGCGGTTAAGAATATGGAGCGCTCAATAATCGAGAGCGCTCCCAACTGAGGTAAATGGGCCATTTATATTATTGAAATACATACTATATAGAGAACCTAGTGGGCTAATGGTTGTCACGTGATCAACAGAAACTTAATATTGAGGGACCACATTGTTTACCAACAATAAATATTTTAAAAAACTTACGAATGTATTTACAAATGTATTTACACGTCTATATATATTTAGCAGACAGTCATTTGGTTATGCTCAATATCTGCTTACTTATGGATAGTGTCCCTTTAAAGATAAATTAACTCTCAGGAAAGTAAGAATACCTGGCTGCATTGGCTTGACCTCGTTTTCTCTTCTTTTCAACAACTGGTTCTTCCTCTTTCTTCTGCTTCTTTGGTCTCTCTACAAACGTCCCCTTCATCTTGGCTACCATATCAGAGTCCTTCTTAGAGTACTGTATTCTCTGTAATAATATCAGTCTTTTAAAGGGGATATGTTTGAAGGAATCATGTTTTACAGCTTGTCAACCCATAAATTCGGTGTTGGAGTATTTTGTAAAAATTGTTGGAAAAGCACGCTTGTTTTGCAACACATCAAGCTTTAAAAGTTGTAATTTCAATTATTCAGTATGAAACAGTTACCATAAGCTGTTATTAACTAATTTTTTTTATTTCCATATGACCTTAAAATATTCAACACTTTGCTCTGCTAAAACGTTCAGTTCATTTCAGATTGCCATGGTACCATTGCCAAGGTAGGTAATTCCAATGCTGAAAAAGTATTTTTAAAATACTGTATATAATTACATGTATAGTGGATGTTCTTTACAACATCTTCTACAGACAGATTGCTAAACACTGATGTCATTTACCACTGAGTTTCCAGTGCAATATGTGTTCTACACACACTATTCTGCCCAAATCTAAGAGAACCCGAAGATGCTCTACCAGTAAAACAGCAGTAGTCTAGACATTTGAAAGCAATACAGCCAAATCAGGATATTTAACATTATAAACACAGTGCCTAGCACAATCATTTAGACATCTAATTATAGAGCAGTGATTAAACGTCAGAAACACTGTGCCTAGGGTGATGAGCACACAAGCATTTTTATACAGAAATTCTAAGAAGTTAGTTCAAGGAGGCATTACATTGGTAAAAAAAAGAGTTAAACTTCATACAACTCCGATGCCCAGGTCTTACACACTTACCACAAACAGCAACAAGAGCTATTCTATCTTACCATTGGTTTATCATAAAAGGGAAATCCTTGCATGGATCTTAGTGCATTTGTACCACTGTTTACATCCTTGAAAATGACAAACGCCTGTCCGCGCATCTTCAGTGTTTTGTAGGCCACTATGTCCAATATCTGACCAAACTGGGAGAAAATGGCATACAGCGATTTCTTCAATTCTAAAATGAAAGTATATAAGAGTGTTCATTACTATACATATATGCTACATATACTATACATTTTGAAAAGGTAAAACTGACAAGAAAAGCAACACTTGAGAAAATGTTCATTAGAATAAAATGATGCAATAAATGTAACAATGAAACTGAACCAGATGATTATTTATAAGTTAAACTGGTGCATGCAAGTCATAATACAGTTCCATATTGGCAGTTTCCCATTGCTAAAAAGTGTTTTAACCCCTAATTCCAAATTGAAACAAAAGTATATATCAAAATAAAAAACATCACAATACTAGAAAATGTGTCCATGGGACACGAATTCCCCGTTAAAGGGTCATCGGTTGCTTACAAAATGGAGTAACAAAATGGTAAGTGTAATATTAAAAGGCAAGTTATATTCTGCTTATGTAGATGCATGTGCATGTTGTTGTTTTTCATGTGCTTTAAAAAGCTTAATTACTGTAAAAATAATAATTTCACTGTGTGCAATGTAACGGTATCAAACGTTCCTTCACTGTCGTGTAACTGGAGTCATGTGTTTCTCATTGTTAATTTAGTAATTTAAATCCAATATTTTTCTCACCATGTGCAACAAAACTGGAATCAAGCATATTTCAAGGCTTGTCATAAGAATGGAATCAAGCAGTTGTTTTTTTTACTTTTCGAGTTCCTGTGAGGAAACGCGTTTATTTCCCCGTCATAGGTGTGTGAGGGTCGAAGAACCCAACAGAAAATTGCGTTGAGGTAAAAAGATATAGATATTTACAACAGCTTACATGCAAACTTTGATGTACGTTTATTCAATATTTTGAGGGCCATCACAATTTGGGTTCCACTGGTTCCACGGGAGGCCATAAGTTATAGAAGACAAAATATGTTCTAGTTCAGTGAGAAAGTGCTTTACCAAGTAAACACTGGAGTGAAATATTAGTAATTACACACTTGAAAATTAAAATCCAAGCAAATTAAATGTAAATGAATAAAAATAAAAATAGGTCAAGGTCACTGATATTGAGCTGCTTTTGTGCAAGAACATATTGATGTCATATAGATGTAAATGGTGTATGAAGTTTAAAAGCTGTGTGGCTTCAGGCGTCTCAGTAATGGACATAATATAAAACTTGAATGTAAATTAACAGTTAGAAATTTAGGTCAAGGTCATTGATATTGACCTGTTTTGAGGTAGGAACATGATAGTATCATGCAGAATGATGTGTGTATGGAATTTAAAAGCTGTGCGACTTCTGGTATCAGAGTAATGGACATAACAAGAGGTCAATGACCTTGAAGCTCTACTGATTTGAAAGCTAGATCAGCATTCCTGTGAAGTTTCATGAAAATCTGTCATGTAAATTCAGAGGAGTAGTCGCTGCAAGTTTTTACTATATAGCTCTATGTAAACACAGAAAGCTGCTGGCAGCCATAGTTAACGTCGAATCAAAACGATTTTCAACCAGGACCAACATCATGTCATGCTGATCATTTTAGAAAAAGTCTCATATTAATATCATTTATAGTTTTCAAGAAGTAGTCACTACAAACTTGTTTTTTAAAAATCTATTTTAAGCTTTGGAGGCCATCTTGGATTTCACATTAACGTGAATTTTTGCTAGGATCAACTAGAAATCATGGGCAACATTGCTGTAAAGTTTCATGAAATCCATTCAGTAGTTTCAGAGAAGTGGTCACTGCAAAAAAAAAAGTTTACTGATCTGATCAGTAGAGGATCAATAGAGCTAATAAAAACCGATTGAATGTAAAGTGCCGAAAGTAGGTCAAGGTAATCATATTGACCTATTTTTCATTAAAACATTCCGCTGTCATGTAGTTATAAACATTTGTACATTTTAAAAGCTGTAAGGCATGTTTGTTTCATTTATTAAAACTACTCCACATGAATAAAACAAATATTTATATAAATATTGTATGCTTTTTTCTTTGCTTCGTCGAAAACTGCAGGCTCGAGAAGTGACGCACCATAGTAATATTCGGTTGAAAACATAGACAATCATTTTGACAGACAGCAGAACTACCGCTACGCATTTTTCTTAGTATTTTTTTCTACTTTATATTGCAAAAATTATCATTACAATCACATGAATAAGTAGGACAACCATTGTAATTGAAAAGTAAAATAAAAACGTTCTCCCTTTGTGAAAAATAACTATGTTTGTGACTCGTTTGACATAGCACCTCCACCACACATCGTAAGGAGCTCTAAAAACTTGACATTTTAGGACAAAATTGGAGATATTTCATACAAGTACCGAAACTATTAACAAATTAACTCTGGTATCTCCTTGCCATAAATAATAGGTCAACACATAGCAACTGGATGTTTTATTCAATACATCGAAGAAATATTTACCGAAAAAGTGACTGAGGTTATTATTTCCATTTGTCTGATTATGACCCATTTAGGAATTGTTAGCAACATACAATTAGGTAGGTAAAATAAATAAAAAAATAATATCAACTCACCATCTTTTTTTATTTTTTCATTCAAGTTGTTGATATAAATCGTATGATTTGGTCGTATATCCATCTTAAAACTGAAAAATAAAATACCATTTATTAACACTTGTAAATATTGAACTTGTGTCAGGTTCATCCTGTAATACGGGAAAGCCTTATCTGAGAAACATCCCCACTTGTTGTTTTCTTTGTTTTAAGATAAATTTCAACGCTATAATTATAAAATAAGAATATTTGGATACCCTATATTATTATCAGGTTCGAAATTAGCACAAGTACAGTAGCCCGAGGCTAGTAAAAATGCTGTCAGGCTACCAAATGTTTGTGTTGGGGTAGTCCGATGGACTAGTAAATAAATTCAAGAAATACAGGGTTCTCAATAGACTTTAAAAGTGAAGAGTCATATGACCCTCGACTCAAAAATCTCAAGGGTCAAAATTGAAAAAGTAAGAGTCAAATATAAATCTAACAATCGAAACGCCGTTTTACAAAACATCCTTTAATAACTTTAATTGTAGTGAATTCTGTAAATATTGTATTACAAAGAAAGGTGTGCAAGAATATATATACATTTGAACTTAAAAAACTACTATTCCATTTTACAACAAGAGGCCCAAGAGGGCCTGTGAACGCTCTACTGGCTGTTATACCATTGATGAATCGAGTCGTACTACATGGTGTCGAGAGTGTACATAAGGTTTTTCAAGTATTTGACCTAGTGACCTAGTTTTTTACCCCATGGGACCCATTTTCGAACTTGACCAAAATATAATTAAGACAACATTTCGACAAAGTTTCATCAAGATCGGGTCAGAAATATGGCCTCTAGAGTGTACTAGTGACCTAGTTTTTGACCCTGTGTGACCCTGTGTGACCCATTTTCGAACTTTAGCTTAGCAAGCTATAATTGAGACAAATATTCTGACAAAATTGCATCAAGATCGGGTCAAAAATATGGCCTCTAGAGTGTACACACGGTTTTTCCAAAGTTTGACCTAGTGACCTAGTTTTTAACACCATGTGACCCATTTTTGAACTTGACCAAGATATAATTAAGACAAACATTTTGACAAAGAGTGTACACAAGGTTTTTCCAATATTTGACCTAGTGACCTAGTTTTTAACCCCATGTGACCAATTTTCAAACTTGACCAAGATATAATTAAGACAAACATTCTGACAAAGTTGCATCAAGCTCGGGTAAAAAATATGGCCTCTAGAGTGTACACAAGGTTTTTCCAATATTTGACCTAGTGACCTAGTTTTTAACTTCATGTGACCCATTTCGGAACTTGATCAAGATATAATTAAGATAAACAATTTGACAAAATTTCATCAAGATTGGGTAATAAATATGACCTCTAGAGTGTACACAAGTTTTTTCAAGTATTTGACCTAGTGACCTAGTTTTTGACCCCACATGACCCATTTTTGAACTTGATCGAGATTTCATTGAGACAAACATTCTGACAAAGTTTCATCAAGATCGGGTCAAAAATATGGCCTCTAGAGTGTACTCACGGTTTTTCCAAAGTTTGACCTAGTGACCTAGTTTTTAACACCATGTGACCCATTTTTGAACTTGACCAAGATATAATTAAGACAAACATTTTGACAAAGTTTCATCAAGATTGGGTCAGAAATACGGCTTCTAGAGTGTACACAAGGTTTTTCAAGTATTTGACCTAGTGACCTAGTTTTTGACCCCATGTGACCCATTTTCAAACTTGACCAAGATATAATTAAGACAAACATTCTGACAAAGTTGCATCAAGCTCGGGTCAAAAATATGGCCTCTAGAGTGTACACAAGGTTTTTCCAATATTTGACCTAGTGACCTAGTTT
>JAWPHD010009368.1:0-104615 GCA_037043455.1 Cyrtodaria siliqua | reverse complement strand
TGTGGGACTGGTTTTGGGTCAGAATTTCAAGCGCACAAACACTCTAATTTTAATTTATTAATTTACACACAGTGTCATACATACAGAATAACATACATAGTACATTTGTATTCTGAAAATCAAAGAACAATCAACACAAACAGTGTTACCTAGATTTGGATATCTATGCCGTAGAATTGGTTCTAGTTATTATTATTATTCTCGAGATTTTACTTTTCTAGCTGTCATGTGATGAATTAAATTCTCCTTTGAAAATGAACCATTATTATGTTGTAAATTATTGAATTGTAAATTCTCTGACTACAATATGTTTAAGCACATCTGCTGCCTTTTACTTAAAGCTAGGTCACACCTGTTTTATGTGTGCAAGTATTTGAACATAAACTGTTAGTGATGTATCATTGTGCAAATTTAGTATATAAATTTAGTTTGAAATAAAACATAAGATAAATGAGCCACTTGCTCAATAAATGTTCTACAATACATGTATAGTGAATATGTAATCATACTTTGATTTTCTTTTTAGTATGTTTGTATTCAATTTGTATTTACATTGAAACTTATATTTTCAGTGCATTCTGGGAGATGACCATTACGGGCCGCTGTGTGATAGTATAAAACAGTATCCTTTGATGACCTTTTGAATTATAACAATCTGATTTAAAGGGGTTTGTCACTAAGTAATTTGAGCTGTTTGAAACCACAGGTTATTGTGGTATTGTATTCTGGTTATTGGGTTGATGAGTATCGTGGGGCGAGGGGTAGGAGGTGTCAACTTTTGGTTAATAAGTTTGTCAGAGTTTCTCCAAAACATTATTTCTTGAATACTATTCAATGGGTTAATATTAATGTTTCCGCACATTTGTTGAAAATTCATTTACATCCGCCCAATGTCAGCACGAAATTGGCAAATGATGCCAATGTTTTATTTGATTACTGCTCAGTTTTTGCCGACTGTATAATGCCTGATGTTGACGAGTCTGAGCTTGCATTGTGTTATATTGGACGGATTTCTAAGCCATGTTAGATATATTTTTAACCCTTAACCCGCTAAGCACGACTATAATAGCCTTTGCGTCCATTGTAAACCCAGATCATCCTGCGAGTAACCCGCAGGACGATCAGGGTTTACTATGTCTGGCTGCTGATCAGTCATTTTCCCCAAAACACCCCTTAGTCACAGAAATGGAATGGTCTTCAAAGAAAGAACAGTCCATTATATATATGTAGAGGGTTAAGGTTAAGTAGTAGTTTCCCTTGGCATATCTGTCCAAACTGACAGGCAGAACTTAATTGGGGCATGATTTGAAATTTGTTTAAAGTCACATGCGTTACATGAGTGAAGCATTGTTGAGATGTAAGGCTATGTTCAATGTTACCTTGTTTGTTTGTTACCTTAACTGATCCGAGTTCCATTGGACATGAGTATGAGTTCAAACTAAACCACATCTTGGACAGACTTGGTCTTGCTTATATAGGTATGTATTTTCTGTAACATCTTGGATGGACTTGGTCTTGCTTATATAAGTATTTATTTTCTGTAACATCTTGGACAGACTTGGTCTTGCTTATATAGGTATGTTCTTTCTGTAACATCTTGGACAGACTTGGTCTTGCTTATACAGGTATGTACTTTCTGTAACATCTTGGACATACTTGGCCTTGCTTATATAGGTATGTATTTTCTGTAACATCTTGGACAGACAGGGTCTTGCTTATAAAGGTATGTACATTCTGTAACATCTTGGACAGACTTGGTCTTGCTTATATAGGTATGTATTACCTTTAACATTTTGGACAGACATACTTGGCCTTGCTTATATAGGTATGTTCTTTCTGTAACATCTTGGACAGACTTGGTCTTGCTTATATAGGTATGTATTCTCTGTAACATTTTGCACAGAGAGACTTGGCCTTGCTTATATAGGTATGTTCTTTCTGTAACATCTTGGACAGACTTGGTCTTGCTTATATAGGTATGTATTTTCTGTAACATTTTGGACAGGCAGACTTGGACTTGCTTATATAGGTATGTACTTCTTGTAACATCTTGGACAGGCTTGGTCTTGCTTATATAGGTATGTATTTTCTGTAACATTTTGGACAGGCAGACTTGGCCTTGCTTATACACTCAAGTGATATGAAAACGCAACACGGGAATTTCCGCTATATATTGTATGTACAATATGCTGCTTTTAATCGAATGGTACATGGCTACGTAAGACCTTTCCTTTTGGAAACAATACTAAAACAACAAATAATACAGCAAATAGTATTCCTGCAATGTTTCATTATTCACAGAGTACACGTTTGGCTCAATCATGTGAGCAAACTTAGGATGCAAAATTTTGCAAACTACATTAAATACAGTACTGAACTAGCTCAATTTTTCGAAGAGCAACTTCAACATTGATGAAGTTCTTGTTACAAAGTGTAGTGTGATTTAAACGTCTACAACATCACAGTTGTGTCCTTTCTCTAGTTAACTGCAACTTTTTTTTAAAAAAACATCTTGGGATTTTTTTGGAATATTATGTGCAATTAAGTGTGCAGTATATACAATATATAGCGGAAATTCGCGTGTTGCATTTTCATATCTCTTGAGTGTATAGGTATGTACTTCCTGTAACGTCTTGGACAGACTTGGTCTTGCTTATATAGGTATGTACATTCTGTAACATCTTGGACAAACTTAGTCTTGCTTATATGGGTATGTTCTTTCTGTAACATCTCCAACAGGCTTGGTCTTGTTTGTATAGGTATGTACTTTCTGTAACATCTTGGACCGACATACTTGGTCATGCTTATATAGGTATGTTCTTTCTGTAACATCTCCGACAGATTTGGTCTTGCTTATATAGGTATGCATTTTTTGTAACATCTTGGATAGACTTGGTCTTGCTTATATAGGTATTTATTTTTTGTAAAATCTTGGACAGACTTGGTCTTGCTTATATAGGTATGTTCATTCTGTAACATCTTGGACAGACTTGGTCTTGCTTATATAGGTATGTTCTTTCTGTAACATCTTGGACATACTTGGCCTTGCTTATATAGGTATGTATTTTCTGTAACATCTTGGACACACAGGGTCTTGCTTATATAGGTATGTACATTCTGTAACATCTTGGACATACTTGGTCTTGCTTATATAGGTATGTACTTTCTTTAACATTTTGGACAGACATACTTGGCCTTGCTTATATAGGTATGTATTTTCTGTAACATCTTGGACAGACAGGGTCTTGCTTATATAGGTATGTATTATCTTTAACATTTTGGACAGACATACTTTGCCTTGCTTTTATAGGTATGTTATTTCTGTAACATCTAGGTATGTTACATCTTGGACAGACAGGGTCTAGCTTATATAGGTATGTATTATCTTTAACATTTTGGACAGACATACTTGGCCTTGCTTTTATAGGTATGTTATTTCTGTAACATCTAGGTATGTTATTTCTGTAACATCTTGGACAGACTTGGTCTTGCTTATATAGGTATGTATTTTCTGTAACATTTTGGACTGGCAGACTTGGCCTTGCTTATATAGGTATGTACTTCCTGTAACATCTTGGACATACTTGGTCTTGCTTATATAGGTATGTACTTTCTGTAACATCTTGGACATACTTGGTCTTGCTTATATAGGTATGTACTTCCTGTAACATCTCCAACAGGCTTGGTCTTGCTTATATAGGTATGTACATTCTGTAACATCTTGGACATACTTAGTCTTGCTTATATGGGTATGTTCTGTCTGTAACATCTCCAACAGGCTTGGTCTTGTTTGTATAGGTATGTACTTTCTGTAACATCTTGGACCGACATACTTTGTCTTGCTTATATAGGTATGTTCTTTCTGTAACATCTCCAACAGACTTGGTCTTGCTTATATGGGTATGCATTTTTTGTAACATCTTGGATAGACTTGGTCTTGCTTATATAGGTATTTATTTTCTGTAAAATCTTGGACAGACTTGGTCTTGCTTATATAGGTATGTTCATTCTGTAACATCTTGGACAGACTTGGTCTTGCTTATATAGGTATGTTCTTTCTGTAACATCTTGGACATACTTGGCCTTGCTTATATAGGTATGTATTTTCTGTAACATCTTGGACAGACAAGGTCTTGCTTATATAGGTATGTACATTCTGTAACATCTTGGACATACATGGTCTTGCTTATATAGGTATGTACTTTCTTTAACATTTTGGACAGACATACTTGGCCTTGCTTATATAGGTATGTATTTTCTGTAACATCTTGGACAGACAGGGTCTTGCTTATATAGGTATGTATTATCTTTAACATTTTGGACAGACATACTTGGCCTTGCTTTTATAGGTATGTTATTTCTGTAACATCTTGGACAGACTTGGTCTTGCTTATATAGGTATGTTTTCTCTGTAACATATTGGACAGAGAGACTTGGCCTTGCTTATATAGGAATGTTCTTTCTGTAACATCTTGGACAGACTTGGTCTTGCTTATATAGGTATGTATTTTCTGTAACATTTTGGACTGGCATACTTGGCCTTGCTTATATAGGTATGTACGTCCTGTAACATCTTGGACATACTTGGTCTTGCTTATATAGGTAAGTACTTTCTGTAACATCTTGGACATACTTGGTCTTGCTTATATAGGTATGTTCTTTCTGTAACATCTCCAACAGGCTTGGTCTTGTTTGTATAGGTATGTACTTTCTGTAACATTTTGGACAGACAGACTTGGTCTTGCTTATATAGGTATGTTCTTTCTGTAACATCTCCAACAGACTTGGTCTTGCTTATATAGGTATGCATTTTTTGTAACATCTTGGATAGACTTGATCTTGCTTATATAGGTATTTATTTTCTGTAAAATCTTGGACACTTGGTCTTGCTTATATAGGTATGTTCTTTCTGTAACATCTTGGACAGACTTAGCCTTGCTTATATAGGTATGTACTTTCTGTAACATCTTGGACATACTTGGCCTTGCTTATATAGGTATGTATTTTCTGTAACATCTTGGACAGACAGGGTCTTGCTTATATAGGTATGTACATTCTGTAACATCTTGGACATACTTGGTCTTGCTTATATAGGTATGTACTTTCTGTAATATCTTGGACAGACGTGTTCTTGCTTTAATAGGTATGTACTTTCTGTAATATCTTGGACAGACTTGGTCTTTCTAATATAGGTATGTACTTTCTGTAACATCTTGGACATACTTGTTCTTGCTTAAATAGGTATGTACTTTCTGTAACATCTTGGACAGACTTGTTCTTGCTTATATAGGTATGTACTTTCTGTAACATCTTGGACAGACTTGTTCTTGCTTATATAGGTATGTACTTTCTGTAACATCTTGGACATACTTGGTCTTGCTTATATAAGTATGTACTTTCTGTAACATCTTGGACAGACTTGTTCTTGCTTATATAGGTATGTACTTTCTGTAACATCTTGGACAGACTTGTTCTTGCTTAAATAGGTATGTACTTTCTGTAACATCTTGGACATACTTGGTCTTGCTTATATAGGTATGTACTTTCTGTAATATCTTGGACATACTTGGCCTTGCTTATATAGGTATGTACTTTCTGTAACATCTTGGACAGACTTAGTCTTGCTTATATAAGTGTGTTCTTTCTGTAACATCTTCGACAGACTTGGTCTTGCTTATATAGATATATACATTCTGTAACATCTCCAACGGGCTTGGTCTTGTTTATATAGATACGTTCTTTCTATAACCTTTAAACACCTTATAACAAATCTTTGAAGGTGTAACAAATACATTACATTAATCATTTCAGCTTTTTGAGAATTTCAAAATTTAATCAATAATGGATTAAAGGAAAGACTGAAACAATTAATTTTTTCAGGAGAAGACCAGATGAGAGCTAAGGGGTACGATAAAACTCCAGATGTGAAGTTAGAGGTACCTATAGGTTAGTCAGAATTCATAATTTAGTGTTACATCATCGCCAGAATTTGACCAATCAATGATCATTAAAGTGACACACCTCCACATTTGGGAAGGTGATAGACTTGGTGTTTACCCTTGATGCTCAGCTGACATTAATCCTGTATAAAAGCCATTCATAGTGATAATTATATTAAAAGTCATGTACAGTTATGTATCTTCTTTTTATACCCCCACAAACGAAGTTTAGGGGGTGTATATAGGAGTGAGCTTGTTGGTCGGTCCGTCGGTTATACTGTTGGTTTCCGGACGATAACTCATGAAAGGGTTGATGGATTTAAATAATATTTGGTACACGGGTATAACACCTTAAAATACAAGTCAAGTTCGACTTTGGTTACAAACCACCAATTTTTGACGGAGTTATGGCCCCTCTTCAACTTAGAATTTGCCCAAAAAAGGGTGTCCGGACGATAACTCATGAAAGGGTTGACGGATTTAAACAATTTTTGGTACACGGGTTTAAGACCATAAAATACAGGTCAAGTTCGACTTTGGTTACAAACCACCAATTTTTTATGGAGTTATGGTCCCTTTTCAACTTAGAATTTGCCAAAAAAATGCTACAGTCAACTCTAAGGAACCTGCTTATTTGGGTTTGTATTAACTTTCAACAATTTATAATGCATCCTCTTCATGACCATGTCTCTTTTTATTACACTTATACATCTTTGACTTGAACGGTGTAACATGCAAGTTTTTGTTAGTCTTCTTCCCTGATCACTAACAATATTGAAAACTCTCTCTCTCTCCTCTCCTCTTCTCTCCTCCCCCCCCCCCCCCCCCCCCTCTCTCTCTCTCTCTCTCTCTCTCTCTCATTATTTTTTTCCCCTGTTTATTTCATATTTTGTAGTTTAAATAATTTGTTTGCCATTGTCTAAATTGTATGAATATTTTTTATCGGGAGGGCCGGATTTCTAATATTGTAATAACTTGTGGCCCGACCCCATTTCCATGTACATTTATTGGAAATAAATATGTTTAAACTAGACCATTGTTTTCTTGTGGTTGCCATGTTTATGTGACAAGGCGGTATTGTGGGGGTATTAATCACTTTCAGTGATAATTCTTGTTGATTTTGTCTGGTTTCAAAACACCAGTTCAAACATTTTGATTTTTCATAATTATAGAGACTAGGGTAAGTCAGAGTAATGCAATTTGTATTCATTTGCTGAATATCTCAACATCTCGTTATGAAGTGTTTAATCAAAAAATCGAAAAGGCCAGCTATTCTACTTGCCACAGCATTAGCGTTACCTTTTTCGATAAGCTCATGTCTCAGAAACTGCATGGCAGAGTTCAGTGAAACTTCACATATGTACTCAGTATAGATAGATAACATGTCATGCGCAAGTCACAAAACTCTGCAACCTATTTGACAAAGTCATGTCCCTTTTATACTTAGTCAGTTTCCTGGTTAACCCTTTTCGGTAAGCTCATATCTCAGAAACCATTTACTTTAGTCAGTTTCTTGGTTAACATAAAATAAAAACTTCACGTATATATTTAGTATAAATAGATAACCTGCTACGTGCAAGTCACATAACTGAAACCTAGTTTGACAAAGTTATGCCGCTTTATGTACTTAGTCAATTTCTTTGTTACCTGTTTCGGTAGCCTCATATCTCAGAAACTGCTTGACAGAAGCTTTACACATGTAATCACTCATAAGAGGAATTCGTACAAAACAAATGCCATAACTCTGTTAGGAATTTTACAGAATTATTCCCCTTTTTCAACTTGGTTGTCCAATAAATAAACAAGGCCTCGAAAAGTCAAGCGTGCTGTCATCCGACAGCTCTTGTTCTTAATGTTGAGATTCTTTGTGATGTTGTAATGATTTTGATTGGCTGACACGGAAGTCAAACTTGATTGATGATTTCATGACTCGATCCTTTTATCCCATCTTAATGTATAATGTAAGGATAAGAAAAAAAATAGTTGTTTCAGGTTTCCTGCTTAAAAAAAATAGGGTAGGATTTTTTTAAAAAATATATTTTTTTACTATACAAAGGTAGAAATTACAACCAGAAAACATAATTCTAAACTCTGATTTTGAGGGCCTCAGTGATGTATATATTAATATATATAATTTAAAATTGCTCCAAAATGTACTTTGAACTCATCACAGTCATGAAGATGGGAAAGAAACGTCACAGAGCAGAACAAACATGCATTTGTTTGGCATATTGTTTCAATAAAACATAAAAGTACACACAGCTCTCTATGTTGCTATTCTAAAACTGGAAGTATTAAATAGGTTAAACAAATGGATTGAAGCACATTAATTTTATTCGTCATAAAAATCATTTCTATTAAAAACAAATGAAACAGCGATACATGATATAATTTGTTTTTAATTTAACACCCAACACTTTCAGAACTGTATGAGAGCATGTTGAGAAAATCAACATTTTGATCTTATTTAAAGGGACTGGAGGCAATCTAAAGAATATTTATGGTTGAGAATCCAAATATCAGTAAAACTAGTCCACAAGTTTTCCAGACCTAAGATTTTCATAAATATTAATTACATTGAATGGAACAAGTCTAATTGAATGCATTTGCATATTTTAATAACATGAATCGTACAATATTAAATGGTTTTAATTGTATTTGGGTTGACCACCCAACTTGTTCCAGATTTAAGGATGAATCTCTCCGATAATATCGGCCACAAATTTGTCGGTAGAAATACAGCTAATATAAATCCTGGCCTCTTGATGGTCGCATTTAGCGACCTCGAAGGCCATAAGCCATAAGCCTTGCTGCGGCAGCCATTGCCGGGTAAAAACAAGCGTAAACATCTGAGATATATCAGTCGCAGTATTTCCGTCGGACTAAAGCATTGACGAATACAGAACTAAAACAATATCATCATCGCGGCACAAGAGATCGCGATTTTTTTTTTGAAACGGTAAAAAAGTTTAGGGTCGGGACAAAATATAGGGTGTCGGGAAACTGAAACATGACTATTTTTTTTCTTGGCCTAATATCTCTGCTTGCCATTGATAGATCACAAAATACACAGATCAACATTTGAAACATTTGTTTAGGATGTATGCCTGTCTCAGCAAGTCAGATACCTCAGAATTGCAATATAAGGCCGTTATTATACGATGATTTGTTGTACGAAAACTGCATATTTCCTTTGAGGTCAATCGTCACAATATAATCTAACCTGGCCTTGAATTCACCAACCCTTATTGAGAATATTCTTAGATTTAAGCCCAAGTATCCAAATTTCAATAACACATATTTCTATAAGTTTAAAGTATAAACATTCATAACAAGCTGCTATGTATATATATATGATAAATACTAATAAATAGTAACTTCATACGATTGTTTATTTTTAAAGGTCGTGGGAATAGTAGTGAACGAAATTTGAGTACTTGAGCTCCAGTCTACTAATAGTCTGAAGAAAGGTTGGTGAATTCTATGCCAGTTTTTAAAATGAGGTAAAACCCAGGTCTCTATCATTACAGCCATTCCACTCTAACATTACAGGCATTCTATTAAAAGACGGGTCTCAAAACCTGTTGTTTGTTTTCAGCTGTTAATGGTCATGTTGTCAATTGGATAGAAAGTAAGGCCTCCTTCGGAGATGAACACAGTCATAAAACCTATCTGAAAGACCAGTTCTGGAGTTACTGGAACAGGTACAGTATCTTCTCTTCTATACATGGTCAGGTTTGAGTGCATTTCTCAGTCAGTATGTCACTGTTTTCAGTGATATATAGAGGATCGTAAATGAGTACTCATTCATTATTGAATTTATTAAACGAGTTGGCAAAATGATATAATGCGAGGCTCTTGCCGAGCATTATATAATTTTTGCTAACGAGTTTAATAAATCAATAATGAAGGAGAATGAATGTTAGATTCTATTTATCATATAACTCACATATATATCGACTTTTATTGCATTTTGCCTGTCGCTTTAACACGCGAAACCGACATAAACCGTGGGAATTGGATCATAGTCATTATCAATTTTTTTTAAGGCTCATTTGCATACTTATATAACTAGTGGTATATCGAAAATATAGAATGGTATTATTCCACTCCCACACCGTAAGTTATGTGATAAATCAGTATATTATTTATGGAAACATTTTTACACATCAAGCTAGTATCAGTGGTGTAGTGGTGACTTTTGATAAATATAGACACCTTTCTTATATCAGTATTTTTTTTGCATTTCCATAGAAATAAAATATTGTAATCATCCCAATAAGTACTAGGTATAAGTGCCTCCGTTAACATATTTTAAAATAACCGTGTACTTACTACTGCCATATCGAGGACATAGTGTAAAACTGTTGTATGTTGCTCTTTATTTATATAAAGTTACAACAGTTTTCCACTCACAATATAAGGTTACTACACTGGAAGTGAAGGCCTCGAAAAATAATTGCTGTCTTGTTACAGAATTTACAAAACAAATGGACGAAATCTTTTTTGCATTAAAAAGTGTACATGTTTCGTGACTTTTGATCTAAATTCAAATTAGGTCCTTGATTGGGTACAGTCATTTGGTTTTATAGACGACCTTTACATTACAGGTTTGGCTCAGGATTTTATACTGGTTTGGTTTTTATAGATGTCCTTTTACATTTCAGATTTGGCCCTGGAATGGTTATATACTGGTTCGGTTTTATAGATGAATTGGACGTGAACCAGGACAAAGGGATTATACTGAGAGACCATTTTCCAGAGAATATTGTCAAAATGGACCCAACCATAAAATGATGACAAACTGGAATGTTTCTTACATCGATTCCAATTCCAATTAAAAAAAGTGTACTTTGTTCTGGTACAAGTTCTCGTCAAGTGACACTGTTACCGGGTTCACAGAGAAATAACATCAGTTTACTCCAATGCATTTATTGTTATGAAGTGAGACGACAAACTAGAGAGCATACTTTGCTAAAAAAAACATACACTTAGTTGTGTCACAATGTACAAAATACGGAGACTGTTATGCCACAATGTAGTAAAATATGGTCCTGCATTCACTTGCACAATAAATATGAATGTACTTATATTATATTCATGAGTTTGTGATACCCCCACATCCCCCACTCACCCACCCCCTATAAAAAAATTGTCTTTATTATCCCCTGCCGAAGGCGGAGGGATCTTAATTTGGCGTTGTCCGTCCGTCCGGAGCCATATCTCCATAACTGCAGGTTGGATTTTCATTACACACAATGTTTATCCTGGTATTGGGATGACACGCAGCTGTTTTTTTCCGGGATCGCCCCAGTAACACCGGAGTTATTGCCCTTTAATTGATAAAAATTGCTTAATTCTGTCCATCCACATAACTGCTTGTTTTGATTTTCATTAAACTTCATTATAATGTTTATCCCAATAGTGGGATGTGACGCGACAAATTTATTTCGAAATCGTCCTAGTAACGCCGGAGTTATTGCCCTTAAATTGATAAATGTCCCCTTGAATTGCCAAGGGCCAGCAGAGCTTTTGGGATGGTGTGTCGTCCATCGTCCGTTAACTTTTCTTCAAACGACTTCTCCTCAGAAACAGCTTGGCTAATTTTGAGCAAACTTCACGTGGATGATCCTTAGATGAATGCTTTTTAGATTTGTTAAAATTAGGTCAGCGCTACATCCAAGATGGCTGCCATTACCATATATGGTCGAAACCTTAAAAAATCTTCTTCTCCAGAACCGTTGGACAGATTTCAACAGTTCTTTTCTTTTAAAATGATCGCCAATGCCTAGACTATCAAGTTTGTTCAAAAAAAGTCCCTGGGGTCAAAAATGAACGTGCCCCGGGGGTCCAAAGTTTGTATATTGAGGTTTTGCATGTTTTTCAGATAGACATATAGGAAAAAACTTTAAAAAATCTTCTTCTGTGAAACCACAAGGCACAGAGCTCTCATGTATTACATGTAGCATCAGCTTATGGTCCTCTTCTAAGTTTGTTCAAATGGTGACCTGGGGTCAAATTTGTCCCCACCCCGGGGGTCAGTTTTACATAGACTTATATAGGATTTTTTTTTAAAAAATCTTCTTCTTGGAAACTACAACAGCCAGAGGTTTGATATTTTGCATTTACTATAAGTTTATGGTCCTTTACCAAGTTTGTTCAAATGGTGACCCTCGGGTCACATGTTTTACATAGACATGTATAGGGAAAAACTTAAAAAATCTTCTTCTCTGAAACTGCAAGAGCCAGAGGTTTAATATTTTGCATTTGCTATAAGCTTGTGGTCCTCTACCAAGTTTGTTCAAATGGTGGCCCAGGGGTCACATTTGGCCCCACCCAGGGGGTCACAGTTTTACATAGGCTTGTATAGGGAAAAACAGAAAAAAATCTTCTTCTCTGGAACCACATGGCACAGAGCTCTCATGTATTACATGTAGCATCAGCTTATGGTCCTCTACTAAGTTTGTTCAAATGGTGACCCTGGGGTCAAATTTGTCCCAGCCCCGAGGGTCACAGTTTTACATAGACTTATATAGGATTTTTTTTTTTTAAATCTTCTTCTCGGAAACTACAAGAGCCAGAGGTTTAATATTTTGCATTTGCTATAAGCTTATGGTCCTTTACCAAGTTTGTTCAAATTGTGACCGTCAGGTCACATTTGACCCCGCCCCGAAGGTCACATGTTTTACATAAATGCTTGTATAGGGAAAAACTGAAAAAAATCTTCTCTGGAACTGCAAGAGCCAGAGGTTTAATATTTTGCATTTGCTATAAGCTTAAGTTTGTTCCAATTGTGACCTTCGGGTCACATTTGACCCCGCCCCAAGGATCACATGTTTTACATAGACATGTATAGGGATTTTTTTTTAAAATCTTCTTCTCTGAAACTGCAAGAGCCAGAGGTTTAATATTTTGCATTTGCTATAAGCTTATGGTCTTCTACCAAGTTTGTTCAAATGATGACTGACCTATTGGTCACATTTGGCCCCCCCCCTGGGGGTCACAGTTTTACTAAGGCTTGTATAGGCAAAAGCTGTTTTTTTTAAAAAAAAAATAGTTTTTAATTTTATTTTATTTTTTAATTTTTTTTTTCAATTTCAATTTTTTTTTTTTTTTTTTTAATTATTTCATTTTTTTTTTTTTTTTTTTTAAATGAATTTTTTTTAATTATTATTATTTATTTTTTTTTGGATTGATCTGAATGTTTTGTTTTTTTTTTAAAAAAAACTAATTTTTAATTACTTGACACTTACTTTAAAATTTCTTGTCGGCGCTACTCATCCTAAATGCCTTGTTGAATTTCGACGAAACTTGGCAGGAAGCATCGGTAAGATGTCTAGTTGTGCATATCACGCTTTTGTTCCAACTCATGCGAAAACGCACTCGTTTCTATATCGCAAGAATCTTTCTCACTCGGGAATTATTTCCCGTATCACTTCAACCTCTATATATTGTATTCAATAACCCTTCCCGTCGTGAGATCGCTGACCAGTTAGGCCTACCGTACATGTTCAACACATACATGAGGCCTTATCTGTGTAACCGGAACCATGCATTGAGTCTACATAGGTGCCGTTTGGTGCCGGATATACTCAACAACACCTGCACTCGTCCTCCACCATTTTAACGTACTGTCATTATATATACTTTGCTTATTCAAGTTTCGAAATAGTGATGTTTCACGTTCCAAACCAATGCTATACCAACGACCAACAGACTGAAATAAAACATCTTTTACTCGATTCCATAATATACAGCTTATCATAGCCTACAACTGGTATAAAACAACAATCAACCGAACAAACGCTTTTTGGCTTATGTTATAGAAATCAAAACTGTTTCTGGGTTTATATAGTAATGGAGATGAGAAGATACTAAACACTACTGCCACATTTATTAATGATTGTTACTTAGCTGTTTAAATGACAAGCTCATTAATAAATCAGGCTTGTTAAACAAATATATGTTTGTGTCATATGTCTCAATTGGAGTGCACTAGTTGCTATTTTAGGAAGTGTTTGTCTATGAAAGCTGTATTAAGGCTGTATAATCCTCTACTGGGTTCGCATTCTCACTCATAATCAGTTGTTATACAATTGCACTAACTTTTCTCATCTGTATTTACATGAATTAACAATATTATAAAACTCTCTAGTTAGTTTTCTAGGTAATAGAAGTGATAACTTGTTCAGAATAATTCTCTTTATACATGTAAGGGAAACAATCCATCATCAAAATATGCCTTGTATAATTATTGCGTTCTCTTCCTTACATTAAGTGCAAAGACCCAGTAGAGGGTAATTATTTTTATTATACCTCGCATTAAATCCCCATAGTATGGAAGACGGATGCGGCCATTTCGACTTCGCGACTTCGCGACTTTTCGCCCTGTTAATACAATACAAGGCGAAAAGTCGAAGGCGAAAAGTCGCAAACATGAAAAGTCGCCAACCCGAAAAGTCGCAAACCCGCCGTTTTGTACGAAATTTCGACTCGCAAAGTCGCCAATCCGATAGTGTAAAATTTCGTCCAAAACGGCGGGTTTGCGACTTTTCGCCTTCGACTTTTCGGGATGGCGACTTTTCGCCTTCGGCTTATCGGGTTGGCGATATTCGTGTTGGCGACTTTTCCACTTCAAGATATATATCCCGTCTGTTGACTCACTCGCAATAGTCATTTATGTAAGACAGATGCGGCCATTTCGACTTTTCGCCTTCGAGTTTTCGCCTTGTTACTAACCCTTTCCACAAGGCGAAAAGTCGCCAGTCTTGCATTAACAGGACGAAAAGTCGCGAAGTCGCGAAGTCGCGAAGTCGAAATGGCCGCATCCGTCTTCCATACTATAGACAACAATGTGTAATTTCTTATTATATCACGCGAGGGTGATAGTACAGGGTGATAGTAAAAAATTATCGTATGCGCAGCTTTGATGCGCGTTGGAGTGCGTACTGTTTCGGTGACGTCATCGGCTCAGTATGGTGAAATGCTATTTTTAATTCAACATAATTTCAAAAGTACTTTACCGATTTTAATAAACCACCACTCATTTTCTTAGTTACGTCATTTACAAGCCAACATATAACTTTCATAGACATATTTAAAAAAAAAATGAAAAAGAAGAAAAAAATCCGGCAGTGAAATCTGTACTGAAAATGAATGTTAACCCTTCGGATATTGATTATCACCCTCGGCTTCGCCTCGGGCGATAATCATATCCTCAGGGTGAACATTCTTACTATCACCCTCTCATGAATGTGATATTTATATAATATGTATTGTTCGCATGTTCTCATTGGCGCGCACAGGCAGCCTATATTTGTATTGGTTTTTGATGCTGCATACGGAAGAGCAGGTGACATATGGAGGAGCACTTTATTAAAAATGTTAGGGGTAAAAGACTGGCCATACGATCGTGTTGTTGTATTGAAATTGCTGTATTGGAATTGGCGCTAAAAATTGCTGTGTTGAAATTGGCGCTATGTCATTATATATATATATATATATATATAATTATTGAAACACGCCACAAGACACCACGGCACATCTTTTTAATAATGAATTAATCATTTCCCTGCATTGAGCCCCCCGTCGACGTCAGAGGGCACATGTACAGGTGACCTCCAAGGACAACAGCCCAAGCATTTAGGTGTGATACGCACTGGCAAGGGACGTTGTTGATGTTATACCAGACTGCACACTATAAGCGATTGATCGAAGTTATATTTCCTTAAATCCTTTTGTTAGTTATCAACTGAAATCCAACTTTTCCCACTGAACAGTGGCATGTTCAACATAAACAGATACCACGTGATGTTTCAGGTGCCCGGTCTCAATCATGGGCGTAGCTGTGCCTAAATTAGTGTGTAGGCACAATGTCTAGTGGGGTTCGGGGGCATTCTCACCCTGATTTGTTTTGTTTGTCTGACGGTATTTTAAGTAGCAAACAATGTTTTTAACCCGCAATTTCAAGCTTTTGTAATCTGCGATTTCGCAACAAAAACATTGGAACAGAACAAAATAACATATATTAATACGAATACTTGCTTTCTCAAAATCTTTCGAAATGTTGCACAATCATGGTGTGTTTGGTTCCGAAAGACCGCGAGCGAAAACAGTAGACTTTTATTTTCTGAAAAGACCACGAGTAAAATTGGTATGATGACCATACCCCTCCACCCCCTACCCCACTTAGTTTTTATTGCATTTTTGGCATTTTTTTTTATTTTCTTGGGACAATGTGTAGGCACGTGCCTACAGGGTCTATAGGCAGCTACGCCACTGTCGATAGACTGTTTACTGTTGGACCGGGTACTAATCCAAGGGAGATAAAAAAAAATGTGGAGCGCCTCCTAATGCCGATGTATATACGGTCACGTGGTTTTGTTTGCCATTGACTAATTTATGTCCCGCGTTTTTTTTGATCACATTATCAGATGTTATCAATAGTTCTTAAGTTACTATTGCTTACTGTTTCCATATAACTTTTTATACTTTTTAAAATATTTCTACATTTTTGTTGTTATCTAATAACAATTTGCAAATAAATACACATGTTTGTTTCCTCCTTTTGAAAACATTCTGCGCCCTGATGCTTTGCATCAGTTTCTTCATGTATTATATTGTGATTGTTATGCCAGAAATGGTCCATAATTGGAAAATAAAATTATTCTATTCTATTCTATTCTATAAAAGTTCATATATATCTCACTTAGTTTTAGAAGATTCTCTTCAGCAAAGTCTCTAGGCAGCCGTATTTCCCACCGATGGAAGCTAACTGATTTGTCAGACACAACAAGGTGGTACCAAGGAACAGTTATTGATATGGCGTCTGGAGTAGATGGGAATGAGGTAGTTCTGTCACGTGACGTAAAGCTCCTCAACACTAGTCCCATCACGTGACGTAGAGCTATCGTCCGTGCCTTCATCAACACTGATGTCACCTGCAACAACATTCAAATGCTGAACTATGAATGAGGATGCCGTCTATGATGGTGATGACAAGGCAACCCTATAATATTGACCATTTGGTTGAGGATTTCAAACTATAATCAGTTAAATTTATAGACGTATCAGGGGCGGATCCAGGATTTCAGCTTTGGGGGGGCGTAATATTTTGGTAAATTTTCGGGTCCGTTTCTAGCCTCATAAAACGGTTGCGGTAGTGCATTGATAGGGTAAAAAAGTCCGTTTTCAAATAAAAGGAATTATCAATGTGTTAATTAAACCACTCATTAGCCATTATGCGTCGAGCGAGCGAAGCGAGCGAAAAAAAAAAGTTATACTGAGGGCGTGCATCGAAATTGTTTGATATTTTATCTACAGTAACATGGACATACATGTATGAATAAAAAAAAGTCCGTTTTCAAATAAAAGGATTTAACAATGTGTTAATTAAACCACTCATTAGCCATTATGCGTCGAGCGAGCGAAAAAAAAATTATACTGAGGGCGTGCATCGAAATTGTTTGTATAATTAATTAATTAAACCACTCATTAGTCATTATGCGTAGCGCGAGCGAAGCGAGCGAGAATTTTTTTTATACTGAGGGCGTGCATCGAAATTGTTTGATATTTTATCTACAGTAACATGAACATACATGTATGAATAAAAAAGTCCGTTTTAAAATAAAAGGTTTTAACAATTTGTTAATTAAACCACTCATTAGCCATTATGCGTCAAGCGAGCGAAGCGAGCGAAAAAAAAAATACTGAGGGCGTGCATCGAAATTGTTTGATATTTTATCTACAGTAACATGGACATGTATGAATAAAAAAAGTCCGTTTTCAAATAAAAGGATTTAACAATGTGTTAATTAAACCACTCATTAGTCAGAATTTTTTTTATACTGAGGGCGTGCATCGAAATTGTTTGATATTAAATCCACAGTAACATGGACATACATGTATGATCCGGAATTTTTAGGGGGGGGCGCGCGCCGGGTGCCCCCCCCCCCCCCCCCCCCCGGATCCGCTAGTGCGTATAATGTATATAATTAAGAAATCGTTCGTTTCTCCCTTTATTTAATTGATTCTCCAAAACTACATGTTATCTACAGCATATGTCTTTAAATTAAAACTAATTCATTTTCAATTATAATAATATTTACACAATGAAGAAAAGTCATCGTTACTATGTTCACTTTTTATAAATAATAAAATGTTGTCCTTATTGCACTTTTGTCCTTATTGGGCTTTTTCCCTTATTGGACACCATACTTGACATTAAAAAAGGAGTTCCAGCATGGCAAATTCAATAAAATAATTATTGACCAAAAACCTTTTCCTTTAATTTAAGACATCTATCACATTAATGTATTATGTTTCACTCCTACTACCGTCAATGGGGCAGAAAGGAGCTGTATACCTCTGAGAGAGAGAGAGAGAGAGACGTATTTGAATATTGTTATTATAAATATTAAATAATTAATCATTAATCAACTAATTTATTCCAGCCTTTAAAGGGACATATTTCAATCTTGATGTTTAAAACACTCCCGGTATCCCGTTAGGTTTGCATTTGTTCAATCATTAATATTAATTATAAGAATAGTAGAGAGAAAATATTTATTTTTTTGCATATTATAAACGGTTGATTATATTGCACCAATAATATATTTTAACCTTTGGCGGTCATCAAGCATTTTTATGAATTATTTGGTATGAAACGTCCGGGAATAGAACCCACGAACCCCCGCATGCAAGGCGGACGCTCTACATCTAGGCCACGTGCACGATTGTAGATTCCATCCCGCAGAACACACGACTTTAGCCTATTATATTGTGCTTGCTAGGTGGTCCGTGAACTGGATTATTTATATTTGCATACCAACTTTGATGATATATGTCTAATATTCTTTGTTCGATGAGTTCAAAGTTAATGTGTTCTGTATCATATTGATGTAACCAAATATGTGTCTTACCTTACTTCTCTAGTATTGATTGTATATGGAATACCCAATTTGACCCGTTATATGATATATTATTGTCTGTGTGTCTCCTTTTTTAAATTGATTTATTTGTATGCTCCCCGAAATTTTCGGGAAGCATATAGTCGCCGCTTTGTCCGTCCGTCCGTCCGTCCGTCTCACTTTTGTCCGGAGCATAACTTCAAAACTACAGATGGGACTACAATGAAACTTCTCACAATGATACCTAACTCTGTCTTCTTTCAAATTAGAGTCATTGACCTTTGTAAAGAATTCTTGTCCATACCATAACTTCAAAACTACTGATGGGACTACAATGAAACTTCACAAAATGATGGAGGGCAATGCAATGAAGTGCAGAGTGCAAGAACCGTAACTCTATCTTCACTCAAATTAGAGTTATTACCATTTGTACTTTTATACTTACAATTTTTGTCCGGAGCATAACTTCAAAACTACTAATGGAACTGTAAATTGAATACTGCTGGATAGAAGGCCATACGATAAGCTGAGGATACATTTCGGGGAGCATCCATCGGTTCTACCGATTTTCTTGTCTTAGCAATACTGTTATCTTCTAACTTCAATAATTTATTCCAGTACTTTACCATATTTAATGTTCCCTTTATAAAGAGCGGAACTCTACCTAGTTCACCATATACATCTGTAAGATTTGTCGACCTTTTTACGGATAAAATCTTTTACGGATAGAAAACCTTTTTGTTAGAAATGTAAAACTGTCAACAAATGAATAGATAATAATGCATGTGTATTGTTAATCAAGTTTCTTTAGTTTCACCGGCAAATTATTTGTATAAATTGGACAGTCATAATCAACAAGTACCACAACTATTTTGCATTGCATACAGTTCATTTATTTCATTTACTTCATATTTCATTTGGGGCGTCCGTGGCCGAGTGGTGAGAGTCTTGCCCTCACCACTGTGGATTCGATCCCTTAGAGGCCTAGGACTCTGTAAGTGAGGAAGCTCTCCAGCTTGCTTGCGGAACGTTGATGGTTTTACCCAGGTGCCCTCATGGAGTCTTCCCCCACCAATGGCAGATGGAAAGTCGCCATGTGACCTTATCTGTTGGTGCGACTATAAAATCCAATTCAGTTCAATTCAGTTCATACTTCATTTATTTCGACCGTGTGATTGTGTTGTTATTTTGGAATTTAAAATTATATTGTGTTAAATTTATTTTGTAAACCGATGCGTGCGTATTTGTTATGTCCGCGTTTTGTGTTTCTTGTGTGGTCGCGGTTCATTCCATACAGCATGCCATCAAGTGTGTCTCGTAAATACAGAAAGTGGACGTTTTGATAAATTTGGGAACTTCTTGACCCCTGAGGGTACGTTTTGACTGACATCCCTCTAGGACCTTCATTTTGTATTTGATCTTTACCAAACTTGGCCAGATTGTTAATATCAATGAAAACTCAAACACGTTCGAAAACCAGCCAGATCGGATTAGTAACACCAGAGTTATGGCCATTGTTTTGCTGAAAATGCCACATTCTGCCTTGTGAACATTCTAGCACCTGCATTTATGTTTTATTAGACCTTTACCAAATTTGATCATATCGTTAATATCAACGAAACTCTGGTAAGTTCGAAAACCAGCTAGATCAGATTAGTAACACAAGAGTTATGTCTCTTGTTTTACATAAAAATGTTCACTGATAGCATTAGGAGGTGTTTAATGCATAATAATCGGGGTTTGTACTTCAAAGGCCAAGGTCACACTTCGAGGTCAAAGGAGTCAAAACCGTGGCTCAGCCATAACTTTGGAAGTGTAGAGCCATGTTAGTATGTAGAGTGTCACATATGCTTGTTAAACTTAGAGCAAACTTTTTAAATTCCATTATACAACTCTCAAGGTCTTACCTAGGAATCGTTTTAGAAGAAGTGACATTTAAACATAAATGGCTGTTTTAACACGTCTTCATTTACAAATGTACAGTATGTTTAAATTTTGAAAATAAAGGGATAGTGACGTAAAGCAAGAGGTAGTGGCAGAATGAAGGAGACGGAGCAAGGTAAGTAAGTGTCTGAACTTAAGGACTCTTTATGACACGATACATTAATGACCTGCAGGGGCGTAGCTAGAGCCTTTTGAGGAATACGCCCTGGGGGAGGGTGCGGGAGGGAGTGTCCCCCTCTTGCTGGAGGGGGTCCGGAAAAATTTGAAATTTGAGTGCCATTTCGGAGGTTTGTGGCTTCATTTGAGCGAGATTTTGGAGGCTCTCGCCTCCATTCATTGTGTGTTTTTTTAAAAATAGTGCCTCACCCACCTACCCCACTTCATTTTTTATTGCTGATTTTAAAAAATAAGCATTTTTATTTGTTCACATTCGATTTTCTAGAGTACAACCGGGCGTACAGGAGTATGCTTGGCTACGCCCTTGACCTGTGGAAAAAAACCGAGTCTGTGAAAACCTTGAGTTGCTACGTTTGATGAATCGGAAAACTCTAAATACACTTAATAAAGATTCATTATGCGTATAAACACGCGCATGTTTTTTGTTTTCTCCTCGCGCACGTTTTTTGTTTTCTTGTCATACATTATAATTGATCGAAACATTTTATGAAGAAAACTAACTAATATTGTAATATATAGTTCAATTCATGTGCATAATTATGTTGTAATATTATGATGTTTAATATACATATGTTTAATATACATATATTGTATCAGATCTGCAATAAAAATATTATTAAAGTATGACGGATTGGACTAATCGTGTTATGATGAAAAAGTGGCGTTACTAATTATGTCTTCTTGCTTCCGTTTTATAAAACCACTAAACGGTGATTAAACATAATTTACATTTGTTAAAATGTGTGACAGTATTGTGGTGAGTGCACATGTTTAGGAAAACATATTAAGTAGGTGTAATGAGACGCGTAAAGACACTAAAGTCAACGTACACTCCTGATAAACTTTGACATGAACATGTTCCGACGGTCGCAGCAGCACGTGTTTAAAGCGTGCACGTGTAAAATATGATAAATACAGTCCTGTAACATTTTCCAAACCGTATATCTGTTTCATTTTTTTGCGTGTCTTGTTTTCGCTTTATTTGCACATATAGTAGTTCGTCCGAAGGTTGTCTGGCTTGGTTGTTCGCAAATATTTCTCCCTATAATATATATGTAAAGTTGGCTTCCAGTTGTGATCTTAAGGAGCTGATTCGTGTGCGTGACACAACATTTCATTGTGATTAACATTAGTGTGAAGTTTCATGAAATTCTCTTAGTACTTTCGAACTTATGGCTGAGATAATTCCGACGGACGTTTGAACGGACGTGCGATAATTATATGCCCCCTCCCTTCAGGAGCATACAAGGAGGTTAATTCTGAATGTGATGGTCACCTTATCCGATATATACTATATATAATAGTTTCTCAAATATCTAAATGTATTTCGTTTATGATATATCTGAATTAATAATTACGATATCTCATATAATTATGTTATTCTTCAAAGACCTTAGTGAAGATAAGAGGGCCTCAGGGAAGATTGGTAATTTTACTAACTGGGCTACCATCTTAAAATAAAGTCTTGAATTCACTTCAATCAACAGTTAAGATATTACATATATAAAGATGGCTATATTTCTAATTCATGCAGATATCTGAATAAAACAATTAATTCAGATATCTAATATACTTTATCAGATATATGAATTATTATTTTAGATATATACTTATTTAAGATATTAAATCTTATTTGATTAAGATGCGACCGTGGTTCAGTGGTTAGCACGTTCGACTCTGAATTCGGAGATCCCGGGTTCGAACTTGTCTGGCGCCGTTGGGTTTCTTCGTTGTGTCCTCAGGCAAGAAGGCTATTTCTTGAATACCGGATAAGGCTATCCACGTTTTACATGGGGGATGGAATGTCTTTTCTTGCATACCGGAAAAGGATATCCGTCATTTTACCGGGACTAGATATTTCCATCTCACCCTAGGGTCGAGATAAATTTCACGCGCGCCAATATCCGGTATGCATAAAAACATGCAACACGTTAGTAGCTGGCGGCATATTCTGATATGCAAGAAAAAGAATCTATCATGGGTATTCGGTTCAGATAGGGAATTCCAACCCTCGGTATAAGTGTTTTAATCGGAACCACGGCAGAGTCTCAGTTCCGATAAAAACTCTTATACCTCGGGTTGGAATTCCCTATCTTCACCGGATACATATGAAAGATTCTTATAATCTTTATGGGTAAAAGTCATGTGCGCACCAACATCTGATATGCAGGACGTTAGTAGCTGGCGACGTCAACGCACAGCATGTCTCTGATATTCAAGAAAAAGAATATATCATGGGTATTCGGTTCAGATAGGGAATTCCAAACCGAGGTATAAGTGTTTTAATCGGAACCTCGGCACTTATACCTCGCGTTGGAATTCCCAATCTTCACCGGATTACCATGAAATATTCTTATATTCCTTATCTTCCTCCGCCGTATTGGTAGTCTAGATCATCTGTGACGATTGACAAACATCTAGAATATTTCTTTTAATTTCTTTTTGATGGGGCAGCCATTTTACCGAGATTCTGATATCGGTTCTGAGTGGCTGATACGGACGAACTTTCTATCTTAGATATACAGAACGGCTGAAAGACAATACATTAACAAATAAACAAAGAGGAAATTATATCGACTACGGTTGTTCAAACATATTATAATAAAAAAAATTACGGACATGTGTTTCCGATTTTTTTTTCTGCACAGAAGTTCATAACGTTTGTATTTACGATCAAGCGTCGAAGATGATCAATACTATCGAATTGTGTTTTAAACTGGGCGATCATGTGTAACGAAGTCGACTGGAGCACGTTAGAGAACCACAGGAATATATTTTGATAGATTTAGACGCAGTTTCTGGTCTCTTGTATCCTGTCCCTCTATATGGGAGCAATAAACTTAACAATGAGTTGATGGGGGAAATTAAAACAAAAGATCAATCCATTAAGCAGAACTATATTACATGAAATATGTCTGATATGTACATTAATATTTAATAAATAATAAAATGGAATCTTCACATAAACAAAGCTAATGGGTCATACACATAGCCAGTGATAGTGACGCGTACATATAATGAAACACATTTAATGACAATTGACATATAATATGTTACGTGAGTACAACCCAAAATAGCTGTAAATGGCATTAATTATAAAATAGCTGAGCATATTCAAATTAGTACTCATACAAACAATGATATCCAATATTTTGAATGTTATCCGTAGCGAAATCCATAAAATCTTCTCTATAGTTGTATACTGAAAGGAAAAAGAAACGCAACACGGGAATTTCCGTTATATATTGTATATACTGCACACTTAATTCCATATATATTCCAAGGAAATCCAATGATGTTTTGTAAAAAAAAGAGTTGCAGTTAGTTAGAAAAAGGACACAACTGTGATGTTGTAGACGTTTTAATCACAGTACACGTTGTAACAAGTAATTCATAAATGTTGAAGTTCCTGCCAGTTTAGTACTGTATTTAACGTAAAGAGTTTGCAAAATTTTGCATCCTAAGTTTGCTCACATGCTTGAGCCAAACGCGTACTCTGTCAATAATGAAACATTGCAGGAATACTATTTGCTGTGTTACGTGTTGTTTTAGTCTTTTTTCCGAAAGGAAAGATCTTACGTAGCCATGTACCATTCGATTAACAGCAGCATATTGTACAAACAATATATAGCCGAAATTCCCGTGTCACGTTTCTTTTTCCTTTCAGTATATATAGAGAAGAGTATACAATGCATTTAACTGTGGTAAAGGAGAAAGGAAATAAAGCATTTTTTTTTGGTCAAAACTACTACAACAACAACAACAACAACATCAAGTCACTTTAGTTAAGCTAGGTAAATGGCTTGAACAATTGGACAGCAAAGGACAGCGGTAAACAGGCGTTTGATAATATTGACCATACCATGTATTTTTTGAAGAAGGGTTAGGTATGACTATACTGCAACTAAATAAGTATATAGGTTCATACTTTACCGGGCCCGTAGCTACGAAGAGGCACACCGGTAGAATTTGGAAAGGTAACAAACACCGAAGTAAGCATTTTAATGGAATATCAAATAAAATCACTAACATGGCCATGGATGTAACTGTCAACCTTACAACTGAAAACCTGGCCCTGAAATGCACTAAATCGCAGGCAATCGCATATAGAAATCAACATTTGTCTAGGGATATTTTCCTCAGACCCCGCTTAGAAGGTATTTGCCTCGGTTTAATTTTAGGGCTGGCTACCGGCCTGCTTACTATCACACTGAAGTCAGTTTTCAAATTAAAAATAAATCATCATGTTACAAACAAGTGAATAATGAATGCTTACTACCGCGATCAATCTTCATGATTAAAAAAAATAGACTTACACAATTAGTAACATTGAAAGTGTTCGGCATTGCCATAACTGTGTTGAACGTGCACAATTAGTAATATTGAAAGTGTTCGGCATTGCCATAACTGTGGTGAACTTGCACAATTAGTAATATTGAAAGTGTTCGGCATTGCCATAACTGTGGTGAACTTGCACAATTAGTAATATTGAAAGTGTTCGGCATTGCCATAACTGTGTTGAACTTGCACAATTAGTAATATTGAAAATGTTCGGCATTGCCATAACTGTGTTGAACTTGCACAATTAGTAATATTTGAAAGTTATTGCCATAACTGTGGTGGGCTTACACAATTAGTAATATGCCATTTACACAGTTAGTAATATGTGAAAGTGTTCGGCATTGCCATAACTGTGGATCAGCATCTCATGTAAAATGGCAAATTTTGGTTTGAAAAAAAACCCAACAAAACAAAAACAAAATAACAAAAAACATCATTTTACCAATGTTTTCTAACGTTAGGTCTTAACAATAATAATAAAAAAAATTATTACAAAACTATCACAGACTGTCACACGCACTATAATCATCGTTAATGAGTAAATGATGATAATAAATTGAGACATTTCAGCCTTACATAGTGATAGTGGATTGCAGGTCTGGAAAACGAAAAAACCACTAAGTCGGTTTGACAAACAGTACAAGCGCGAGAATGCATAATTATTAGCTGTATTTTAGATCATTAAACATGACAAAAGGTCTCCATAGCATAAAGGGCATTACGCTAAAATGTTAAGGCGTATATCTGGACTAAGTGTGTTGTGTCTAGAAATACATTTTCTATAAAACGCGAAGAAATTCCCTTGAAGAGACGCCCATTTCCCCAATATTGCGTGTGTTTCCGTGCCGTCCACTGTTATATGGTCTACATCACCATTTCCATCAGTGACCCACATGGACCGAAACGTAAAGAACGGAAACAATTCCAAATCACGTGTGTATGTGCTCTCCGATATGACCAATTGAGTCTCCATCAGAGCCGTTTTTATTTGTAAATGAATAGATCCTCCGTCTAAATAGTAGATTTTTATTTTGAGAGTAACCGGATCTACATCGACGTGGACGATTGGTGCGCAAGGCCGTTTTGATGCAGTATCCGACTGGCCAATCAGAACAGAGGAACCAAATGGTATCCAATCAAGACCATGGGGCGTAACAGGAAGTAAACGAACATTGCCATCTTGGTACAGGACGAACACTTGAGCATAGCCTTTATCTGACCACGGAACTTTCTGATAAATCCGCATATAATCTACGTTTCTATAGTTTCGTTCATTTGAATGTAACTTCACCGTCATAGTCTCGTTAATTCGCCACCACATGTCCATATCGACTGTTTCTACGATTGTGACACCGTCATTGTAAATGGATACACTTTGGTCATATTCCATATTACGCATATACATGCGAATTTCGTTTACAGATATATCACCAACTAAGGCTTTATTTCCGAACAGTCCAATCTTTAGCGAGTTACCTTTACCTTCACTAAAAGCAAAATCAGGCGTACTGAAAACAACGCTTTGTTGCATGCCAGTGATAAAGACACTTTGTGGATCGGACCAGACATTTTTTCTTCCATAAAATTGAAATGTTAAATTCACATTTCCCGCGGATTTAATTCCGAACAAAGAAACTGTCGTTCCAATTTCAGAGTTTGTTGAGCCGGTAGATGGTCCCTCTAATTCAAAGTCAACAAAAATTGTCCCAATGTGTTCATTCAGATCAGTGGATGTGCTTATATCATACAATATTTGAGCTGTTTCAGTGTGTTGGTTAAGAAAGTGGCGGTTGAAGGTTAAGTTGGTAAAATTCCAAAATGCCGTCACCATTTGACAATTTGACCAATCCGATCCTCGATTGTTTGAAAATGACGTGTACTTGGGTAAACTTGCCGAAATGACAAACTTGGACGCACTGCTATGAAACACAGGAACGTTGATGTTGTCCTCCTCTGCACATTGTGTTTTGACACTTCTTTGTATAGCCGTGGCTTGCACTGGTATTGTCGAATTGGTCGGCATATCGTCTAGATATGTTATGCTATCAAAACAAAATATGTTACATTCTAACGATTCCTTACTTTGTGTGTCTCCAATTTTAACACGAACGACGTCAATTTCAACGCCATATGTATCGGATCTCAGAACTTTCAGCGATAGCCTGTGCCTTCCCTCTGGTATTGTCTTTAATGGAAACGTTCCGAAGGAACGGAATCTATCCCACTCTCTCCCTCCGTCTGATTTTGCCGTAGTATCAAAAACTCCTAGTATAATATTATCAATAGCCACCTGTATGCGATCGCCCCCACCGTCATTTGAATACGCTACATTTTCAACTTGCACTGTGGTATTTGATGACATTGTACATAATTCGAAGAAAATGATATCATTTTGACTCATATGTATAGCTTTCTGTTTAGATGCACTCTTTCGCTCATTTATCACAAGACCAGAGTTTATCATATCCTCTCCTTCTATTGTCATCATTTTCGCCTCACTTATGGCGACTCCTGTGACCAATATCCAAGTCACTAAAAGTAGAGAAGCAACGTACAGTCTGTAACCCATCTTCAACAAATTACGAATGCGTTTAAACCATATGCATATATGCTATATAGTACGTAAGGATGACACAATGCAAAAACCTCATCCAGCTGACAATGAGATATGTGGGCAATTAATCATAGTATGCACACCTTGAAACTAACGCGTAATTACAAATATCGGAGGTCCTGTTAGCTAGAGACAAAACCCCAGGGTTTAGGACCCAATCTAGACACGCCGGACAAAAGCACCAAACTTTCCTCAAATGTATGTTATATATTTCTCCATATATGTAAAAGGGTCCCCAAAGGTTCCCGAGTCCCTAAATGTATTTTTTGGGGTCACCAAGTTGGAAAATAACAAAAACTTCTGATTTCTTAAATAATTCAGTAACAATATACTTTAAATGCTTAATTCATTATTTTATTCACCCATTTAGGCGTAATGATATTTTTCTATGAAATAATAAATCAATAAAGGAATACTTATGGGTCTTTTGGCAAAAAATATTGAAAAAAATAGTAAAAAAATACTAAAACTGCTAATTTCTGGAATAATTAAATAAAAAATATATTTTAAATTCTTATTCATTATTTTATTTACCCATTTAAGTGTACTGATATCTGTCTATGAATTAATAAACAAATAAAGTGATAAATATGGGTCTTTTGGCAAAAAAAAATGGAAAAAAATAGTAAAAATAAAGAACTTAAACTGCTGATTTCAGGAATATTTCAATAAAACTATTCTTTTTAGCGTATCGCTTATTTTCTTTTACTATATTAGGTAAACTGATATTTTATACATTTCGTCTTATTTTTAAAAGGGTCCCCTAAGGTCTGTGAATCCCTAAATGTTTTTGGGTCAAAACGTTGGAAAATAACTATAACTGCTGATTTCTGGAATAATTAAATAAAAATATTTTTTAAATTCTTATTCATTACTTTATTTACCCATTCAAGTGTACTGATATCTGTCTATGAACTAATAAACAAATAAAGGGATAAATATGGGTCTTTTGGCAAAAAAATGTTGGAAAAAATAGTAAAAATAAAGAATTTAAACTGCTGATTTCAGGAATAGTTCAATAACAATATTCTTTTTAGCGTATCGCTTATTTCTTTTACTATATTAGGTATAATCGTCTTTTTTTAAAAGGGTCCTCAACGGTTCGTGATCCCTAAATGTATTTTTTAGGGTCAAACAGGTAGAAAATAACTAAAACTGTTGATTTCTGCAATAAACATATTTTAAATGCTTAGTCATTATTTTATTTATTATTATGAAATGTCAGAATATCCCTAATTTCCGTATATCACCCTCGGTGTAATGATAAGTTTCCGGTAATAATAAATAAATAAAATAAATAAGAAAGAAGGAAAGAAAGGGATACATGTTGGTCTTTTGCCAAAAAAAAATAGTTATACAAAATCAACGAAACTGCTGATTTAAGCCATCTTGGTTGAAAAATAACTAAAACTGTTGATTTCTCTCATACACATATATTTTAAATGCTTATTCATTATTTTATTTATTAAATAAATAAATAAATAAATAATAAATAAATAAATAAATAAATAAATAAATAATAAATAAATAAATAAATAAATAAATAAATAAATAAATAATGAATGAATGAATGAATGAATGAATGAATGAATGAATGAATGAATAAATAAATAAATAAATAAATAAATAAATAAATAAATAAATAAATAAATAAATAAAAAAGAACTAAAACTTCTGATGTCTACAATAATTCAATAAAAAATATTTGTATTAGTTTCCGTTATTGATTGTGTTTTTGCTTAAATATTTTTATAAGAAGGGAATAGGAGATATAATCCATCTTGGGTACTTACTTGTAACATTACAGGTATGACATGTATCTGTATGAGTGTGGAAAACTTGAAGCCTTCTCACTCTATGTTCGTCTGTACAATACGTGGGTATGATTTTACGTGTAACGTTACAGGTATGGCCTGTATGTGTATGAATGTGAGCTACTTGAAGCCTTCTGACTATATGTTCGTCTGTACAATATGTGGGTGTATATTTACGTGTATGGTATGGCCTTTATCGGTATGAGTGTGAGTAGCTTAAAGCCTTCTGACACTATTATGTGGATGTATACTTAAGTGCCACAAGACATGTTAGGATTGTGTATGAGTGTTGGTGGCTTTAATCTCACTGTATCAATGTTCTGTACAATATGTGGTGTAACATGATATATATGGCCTAAATCTGTATGAGTATGGGCTACTTGAAGCATTCTGACTCTATGTTACATACGATACGTGGGTGTGGGCTTACATGTAACCTGAAAGGACTGGCAGATATTGTCTCTTAATATCTATGTGTGTGTAATTTGATGCCCACTGTCTCAGTGTTGTGTCCAATATGTGGTTGTGATCTTACATGTAACATGACAGGCATGGCCTGAATCTGTATGAGTGGTGGAAACTTGAAGCCTTCTGCATCTACCAGTATGTTCGTTACAATACTTGGGTTTATACTTAAGTGTAACACGACTAGAATGACATGTATCTGAGCGTAGGTAGATTAAAGCCCGCTTCCTCTTGGTTCTGTACAATAGGTGGGTGTATACTTAATTGTAACATAACATGTATTGTCTGTATCTGTTTGGTTATAGCTTGAAGTCTTCTGCATCTATGCCTCGTACAATATGTGGCTCTATACTTACTTGTTACATGACAGGTATGGCCTGTATCTGTATGAGTGTGGCTAGCTTAAAGTCCGCTGCCTCCACGTTCTGTACAATACGTATGTGCGCGCAACTTGAAGCCCTAGACATACATCTATGTTCCGTACACTGCGTGGGTATTCTTAATAGTTAACATGACAAGTATTGCCTGTATCTGCTTGTGTGTGAGCGACTTGAAGCCTACTGCCTCTATGCTCATCATGGTTATATACTTTCGTGCAACATGACAGGAATGGCCAGTATCTGTACGAGTTTGTGTAGTTTGAAGCACGCTGCCTCTACGTTCTACGTATAATACGTGGGTTTACGCAACTTGAAGATTTCTGCATCTATGTTTTTACGTGTTAACATGACATGTATGGTGTGTATCTGTCTGGGTGTGAGTAACTTGAAGCTGCCTCTATGTTTCGTACAATACGTGGGTATATGCATATGTGTTAACTGATAGGTATGGCCTATATCTGTTTGAGTTAGGGCAACGTGAAGCGCTCTGTCACTATGCTAATTTGTATATACTTTCTTGTAAAAAGACAGGTATGGTCAGTAATTGAAGGAGTGTGGGTAACTTGAAGGAAACTGCCTCTACGTTCTGTACAATACGTAGGTGTGGGCAACTTGAAGCTTTCTGTATCTATGTTCAGTGCAATACGTAGGCATTCATATGTGTTAACATGACATATATCGCTGTTTGGGTATGGGTAACTTGAAGCACACTGCTTCTGTACATGGGGTATATCCGTGAATGTAACGTGAAAGGTAATTGTCTGTATCTGTATCACAGTAGTCGAACGCTACTGTACTCCCGGCGGAAGTTGTGTATCGGTGGATTCGATGTAAAGCTATGTTTGTGCGGTGTGACCTTGTTACTTGTTGGTAAGTTTAGTTATTTTGCGACCTTTTCAACGAGATTTCTTGTCCACTGGCATATTAACATACTTTGATGGTGCCTCTTGCGTAAGCACGTTGATTGAAATGGCGTATAAAAGCAAAAAGTAAAAAAAAACATCGACAATAAGTGAAAATTGTGTCTACCGGATGTAAACATTTGACTCAAAAACGTTCGATTTATGATTATTTTGTATAAAACCACACATACATAATAAGATTAACATCTAAGATAAGGGGAACTTAGTATAGGTACACTCAGTTTATTGTTAATTTAGCTATTTTCTGTAGTTGAAATGGATCGTAGTATCCATATTTACTAAACTCATAGTTGCAGGTTCGGTGTATTGTAGTTGCGTTGAGCCTTCAAACGTGTGTACTCCTAGTTGGGGTTAAATCATACAGTTGATACATTTTTCATGTTTACGAATGTTTCTTACCCACCAATGTGGCCTCCACTTAAGATATGTCAATCCAAAATAATTTAAATAAAAAATAACTGACAAAGATTGAAAAGCCAATGAGTACATGTATCAGTGATAACTGATATGTTTATGCTCCCATTTTTATGGGGTGAGTTGTCATGTAAAGTCCGTCCGTGTATACGTGCATATCCTATATTCGTTGAACAGTACCATTACTGATTTCGGTATAACAGTTTACTGTTCTCACTATTTAATAAAAAGAACTATAACCCTTGGACAATGATGAAATTTCAGCGCAATGGGGCATATATAAACTACGATATACAGAATAAAACATCCTAAATACTTCTTTCTATTTCAGGCAGTTATGGATGAAATAAAATGCTACTGTTGTTCAAAGAGGTCACATGACTTTCCGGACATAATGACTATGAAATTGCCTACCACAACACAGAAGAGCTGACTCATGGAACAGATGCACGAAGTATTACCATATTTTTCCATCATATATAAAAACAGAGCAAACTAATCACTCCTAAACCTTCATTAAACACTGTGAACATTTCCAAAATTCCAAAATATTTCATCCACTAAAAAACAACAAAAAACTTTACTTCTGCATCTAAGAAATGCGCGAAACATGTTTTTAACTTGCGTCTTGATGAATGGTGTGGTTTGGATAAAATCAGTGATTCCTTTGATGAAACGTCGCGTTTGGATGATACGGAGTGACAATGTTTAGCCTGATGAAAATGTGTACCAAATTGATGACGATTTACAAATGAATGAGGATCAAAAGCGCATGTGTAACAATAAAAGTATCACAAAGAAACATTTATTTAGTTTATTAAAAGGATATTTAGAAATATGTATAAATGCATTGTCACAAAATGTCACGGGTAGAGCGTACTGGTCGTATATAGCTCTTGTATCGGTTACACCCAAAATCTATTGTTCGAGGTGAAACAATTTCACAATATTCATGATCTATTCATGTAACACGTAAAAGCGTGCACATTTTAAGTGGCCGCCAGAGAGGCCGTGTCATAAGTTTAGTTTTGTGCTAATGCATGTAAACGTATAGGTATATTTTCCTTAAACGGCAAAATTGTATAAGGGCCTCGCGTGTAGATTCAATACTGTAGATTTAGCCACGTTTGTCACGGACTGAACGGGGCAAATAATGATTTGGGCGTAATGTTTGCTATAAAACCCATTGTCTTCTAGCTTTCGCCGGGATCATCGAAAGTACTTTGTTGGAACAGAGATTGGACGGCAAATTTCACAGGCAACATGTGGTTAGTAGTTTTATTAAACTTTTATCGTATATTTGTATTCAGTGGGCGGCGCCATCTTGTTTGGCGGTTACGACATCCGGTTAGCATTGATGTTTCTCAAACATAACTTTAGACTAGCATATGAGTTTGAAGTTACTTTATTAGATGTAATTATTGTAATTGATCATTAATTGTAAAACAATATTAATTTGATAACAGTGGATAATAGGTGCATTAGTTAACGTTGGCGTATAACTCAGTGATTGTAATACACGATTGTTAACATTGCGTGCAAACATAACTCAGTGAGTGTAATATATGAGTTATTTGATCATGTTTATATTACATGTATTAGGGGCATTGATTAACAGCGACGTACATAGCGTATACATGGCGTTGTAGAATATGTATACATTGCTACTCATCATTAGTACAGCTTACATATATTGATTGAATAATGATTTGTTTGGGTAATGATAATTATGCAAGATTGTTATGTTTGTAAACCGACAGCTAAAACGTATGTATAATTACAGCCTAAGCCATCCAGGATATAAGCCATCCAGGGTTGGAGTAAGCCATCTAGGTTTGGATATCCAGGAGTGGAGCTAAGCTTCCACGAATAACGTTACAAGCGGTGGAGACGGTCCCCGTACCTGCGCAGCCAGGTTTTACTAACGATAACCCCCGGGACACAAGGTGGGCCCGTTACCAGTCCTCACTGGAGGAATATCATTCACAATCTCAGTGGAGATTAACTGTCATTGCATCGCGTCATCAACCCTTACAGAAGGCATTTGATGACAATCATCCATTGAATTCGCGCATCATCATCTTCATGAGCTCTTGCGCATCACAGTTATCGCGCTAGATCAACATTGTTATAGCTTTAACAACACTTCAGTGTCTTAGACATTCAGTATTTATAACAATACTAAGAACGTCTTAAACGTTCAGGAGAACATTCTTTTCATAGTTCATTTGTGTATTCGCTTGTTTTTTTAGATAATTGTATATATATTAAACATATTTTAAAAGTTGCATTAAACTTATGTAAATGCATTCACCGTCATTGATTCTTTCCTGAGTTAGCCCAACCACTAAGGTCATCCTGTGACAACTGGTGTCAGAAGTGGGATTTTGGGCGACTACGGAGGGAAAGAATCAATAAGTGATCTTTATTATGATATACTAAATCTCTACTTATTATTTTAGAATTGTGTACCACCCTCTGATCCATCAAGGCGACTGTCAACGATCACGGCTACTGCTTGGAAGACAAGTCAAGACACGACAAGGGTAGGGTGAGTCCAAACTGTTGTTTTGTCCGTTCTTTCCTTGGCGCGAGGTCGCAGTGGTCTACACGAGTGGGTCTGAGGCACTTTTGCTCAATAATTTGGGTGTTTGTTTTTACCTCCCTTGATATACACATAGTATCCAATTAGGTTGGCGAACAAGACGTTCTACTCATGCTGTGACACTCGAGTATACTTATATTGATGGGAGAAGTAAATATACATGTACATGTTATACACATTTCGATGATTGTTTAAGGTTTATGTCCAATATCAAATTAAGATATTTTATGTAGTGCATATGTTTTGTGGAAGCTAGATACTATCTACACATAATCGTTAGTAGTTAGCGCTAGTACAAATGTGTATGTAACTTGTCCTATGATGATGCCCAGGTATTTACTGAGGACACAGTGACTTACCATTAGTAGTTAGTTGAGTAGAATTATTAGTGACGTGTGTATTGTAATTATCGTAGTGTGTAGTTCACAATGTCTATAGACATGACGTCCATAAAGGATCTTGCGGAAATGGGTAAGGAGTTAGGGTATGCTGGAGAGGAGCTTAGAACCTTTGTTAAAGACGAACAGGCTAGGGAAAGGGAATTTAGACTTAAGGAAAGAGAATTAGCAAAGCGGGAAAGGGATGAAGAGAAAGATAGGTTAGAATTCGAAAATAGGTTAGCTAAAGAGAAGCTAGAAACTGAGAAAGATAGGTTAGAAGTAGAAAGTAGATTAGCTAAAGAGAAGCTAGAATTAGAAAGTAGACTATCCACAGAGAAGTTAGAATTAGAAGGTAGGTTAGCTAAAGAGAAGCTAGAATTCGAAAGTAGATTAGCTAAAGAGAAGCGAGATGATGATAAAGAGAAGGTAGAATTAGAAAGTAGAATAGTAAAGGAGAAGCAAGAGTTAGAACATGAGAGGTTCGAAACAGATGGTAGACTAGCTAAGGCTAAGATGATAATGGAAAGGGAGCAAAAAGAGTTTGAGCATAAGTTAGCTTTAGAGTTGGAAGCAGCTAAGACACATAGTAAGGAAAGTAAAACTGAAGGGAAAGATAGTTATTCTGGGAAGTTAAAAGGTTCGAAGTTACCATACTTTGATGCTGACAAAGATAACATGGACAGTTACTTGTTACGGTTCGAACGTTATGCTGAGTTACAGGAATGGACCAAAGATAAGTGGGCAGTTCATTTAAGTGCGTTATTGAGAGGCAAGGCCTTAGATGTATTTTCTAGATTACCTAGTTTAGATGCTCTTGACTATGACAAGTTAAAGGATGCTCTTTTAAAGAGATTTGAGTTAACTGAAGAAGGTTTTAGAAAGCGGTTTAGAGCGTGTCTGCCTGAGAAAGGCGAGTCATTTATTCAGTTTATTAGTAGGTCTAGAAATTACTTAGATAGGTGGTTAGAGTTAGGGAAGGTAGCGCAGACTTATCAGGGCCTCGTAGATTTCTTGTTGCGGGACCAGCTATTCAATGTTTGTAGTAGAGATCTGTTCTTATTTCTCAAAGAAAGAAAATTAGCTAGTGTAGGAGAAATGGCAACACAAGCAGATCAGTTTGCCGAGGCTCGAGGTGGAGCTCATAATGTAGTGTCGAAAGACAGAACTTTTAGAGATAGGCAAGGGGACGATCATAAACAGAAAGGCCAGAGTGGAAACTATAGAGGTGGAGGTAGTTCGATGGGTGCTAGAGGAGGTAGCAATAGTGGTAACATAGGTAGACCTTTTATTCGTTGTCGTCACTGTAATGGGAATCATGCTTCACATGAGTGTAGGAAAGCGGTGAAAGTGTCCGCTGTCGTAGACAATTTTAGTGAAAATAGTAGAGTGGACAACCATGTAGGTAGTCCGAACCAAGGTTTTAACAACCCATGGAATTTCGGTAGAGGTGGTCAAAACCGAGGTAGAGGTAGAGGCAGAGGTAGTAATAGTCCGGTTATTAAAACCGAGAGTAGTAGCTGTTGTGTTAAAGCGGATGGTGTAATGACGAAGATCGGAACATGTCTCTTTCCGTATGCAAATCTTCCAACGGCAGATGGTAGAGTGAATGGCACGGACGTAATTGTAATGAGGGATACAGGTTGTACAGGTGTGGTAGTTAGGCGTAGTTTAGTTACGGATGACCAGTTGGTAGGTAAACAGTCACCGTGTATGTTGTTAAATAAGTCGGTAGAGCACGTGCCAATAGCGAGAATAGAGGTAGATACACCTTTCTTTAAAGGGACTACAGAGGCACTATGTATGGACGACCCGATGTATGATTTAACGATGGGGAACATAGAAGGTTCAGTACTTCCGGTAATGTCCGATTTTAGAAGTAGCATAAGTAATGCCGTAGAGACTAGAGCGCAGGTTCAGAAGCAAGCTCAGGCTTATAGAAAATTAAAGGTTCCTGCAGCCGTAGGTGACATATCTAAATCGGAGTTTATAGAAGCACAAACTCAAGACGAGTCATTAGGTCCTTGTAAGGTGAAGGCCAAGGATGGTGTAGTGAAGAAGTGTAAAGGGTCCGGTAGTTGTAAGTTTGTACATAAGAATAGGTTATTGTACAGAGAATTTGAAGATAGTGGTAGTAGACAGTTTCACCAATTAGTGGTTCCTACCCAGTATAGAACGACAGTGCTTAAGGTAGCTCATGAGTCGATTATGGTAGGTCATTTAGGCGTAAAGAAAACGTCAGATAGAGTATTGGCAGAATTTTATTGGCCAGGCGTTAGTGGAGATGTAACTAGGTATTGTAGGTCCTGCGATGTATGCCAAAGGACAGTACCAAAAGGTCGAGTGACCAAAGTACATTTAGGTCAGATGCCACTGATAGATACACCATTTAAGAGGGTAGCCGTAGACATAGTTGGACCAATTTTTCCAGTGTCGGATAGGAAAAATAGGTACATTTTAACCATGGTAGACTATGCAACTAGGTATCCGGAGGCAGTAGCATTGCCCTCAATTGAAACTGAGAGAGTAGCTGAGGCATTAGTTGATATGTTCAGTAGGCTAGGTGTACCAGAGGAAATGCTGACTGATTGTGGGTCACAGTTTACGTCAGAACTTATGGCTGACGTAAGCAGGTTATTGTCTTTGCGTCAAATCATGACAACACCATATCACCCTATGTGTAACGGGTTAGTCGAACGATTTAATGGGACGTTAAAGCAAATGTTACGGCGTATGTGTACCGAGAGACCCAAAGATTGGGACAAGTATCTCAATGCTTTATTGTTTGCATTTAGAGAGGTACCACAAGAGAGTTTAGGATTCTCTCCGTTTGAGTTATTGTACGGTAGGTCAGTTAGAGGTCCCATGAGGATTCTTAGAGAGATGTGGGCAGGTGAAGTAGATAGTGATGAGGTTAAGACTACATATCAGTATGTTTTAGATCTGAAGGAGAAACTAGAGGAGACTTGTAAGATAGCTCAAAGTCAGTTAGTTAAGGCAAGTACCAAGTATAAACGGTACTATGACCAAAAAGCTAGAGCTAGGAAGTTTAAGATAGATGACCAGGTGTTACTGTTACTCCCGACCGACAATAACAAGTTGTTATTACAATGGAAAGGTCCGTTTTACGTTAGAGGGATAGTGAACACTATGGATTACCGTATCGAGATAAACGGAAAGTTAAAGACCTTTCATGCGAATATGCTGAAAGAGTATATCAGTAGAACCGATAATGGGCAACAAGGGGTGTTAACCCCAGTTAATGTTGCAGTTATTGAGGATAGTGAGGAAGACAGTAGTGAGGACACTAGTCCCATGTATTTTCCCACTAGTGTAGGCAAGGAGACAGCAGCCGATGTAGACATATCGGGCATGCTTAGTGTAGCAGAGAAACGAGAGGTAAGTCGTTTAGACTCTGAGTGTAGTACTGTTCGGTCCGATAAGTCGAGACCAACAGATGTAGTGCAGTGTAGCTTTAAGCACACTTTAGCAAAGCCGATTAGGGAAACGAGAGACCCTACTCCATTTCGCAAACAGTATACTGGTAATGCGATGGATGCAATGTGTAAAGTTGGAGTTCTGGTAGTGGCAGGAAGTAGTGTTATTAGCAACAGTAGAGTCGTTGTAATAGACCGTGGAAAGGACAATATTGGGGCAGAATATTTAAGCCGCCGCACATAATGACCGGTTTAATACAATAGTGTATTGCAGTGTATTGTACAATAGTAGTATATGTTACGACAGGGTAGTGTACAATTGTAGAATAGTGTTGAAATTGTAATTACATATTATATTAGGTTATAACTGCAGTGGTAATAGTTAACATACTCAAGCGATTGAGCGATCAGCTTGTACGTTTTGTCGCTCGTTTGCTCAGAAGAATTAATAGTTTCTTAACGTGTAAATATTAATTATCATTTTGTTGAATTTTAAAAGTGTAGCACTTTCTTTAAGTGGGGAGATGTTGTCACAAAATGTCACGGGTAGAGCGTACTGGTCGTATATAGCTCTTGTATCGGTTACACCCAAAATCTATTGTTCGAGGTGAAACAATTTCACAATATTCATGATCTATTCATGTAACACGTAAAAGCGTGCACATTTTAAGTGGCCGCCAGAGAGGCCGTGTCATAAGTTTAGTTTTGTGCTAATGCATGTAAACGTATAGGTATATTTTCCTTAAACGGCAAAATTGTATAAGGGCCTCGCGTGTAGATTCAATACTGTAGATTTAGCCACGTTTGTCACGGACTGAACGGGGCAAATAATGATTTGGGCGTAATGTTTGCTATAAAACCCATTGTCTTCTAGCTTTCGCCGGGATCATCGAAAGTACTTTGTTGGAACAGAGATTGGACGGCAAATTTCACAGGCAACATGTGGTTAGTAGTTTTATTAAACTTTTATCGTATATTTGTATTCAGTGGGCGGCGCCATCTTGTTTGGCGGTTACGACATCCGGTTAGCATTGATGTTTCTCAAACATAACTTTAGACTAGCATATGAGTTTGAAGTTACTTTATTAGATGTAATTATTGTAATTGATCATTAATTGTAAAACAATATTAATTTGATAACAGTGGATAATAGGTGCATTAGTTAACGTTGGCGTATAACTCAGTGATTGTAATACACGATTGTTAACATTGCGTGCAAACATAACTCAGTGAGTGTAATATATGAGTTATTTGATCATGTTTATATTACATGTATTAGGGGCATTGATTAACAGCGACGTACATAGCGTATACATGGCGTTGTAGAATATGTATACATTGCTACTCATCATTAGTACAGCTTACATATATTGATTGAATAATGATTTGTTTGGGTAATGATAATTATGCAAGATTGTTATGTTTGTAAACCGACAGCTAAAACGTATGTATAATTACAGCCTAAGCCATCCAGGATATAAGCCATCCAGGGTTGGAGTAAGCCATCTAGGTTTGGATATCCAGGAGTGGAGCTAAGCTTCCACGAATAACGTTACAAGCGGTGGAGACGGTCCCCGTACCTGCGCAGCCAGGTTTTACTAACGATAACCCCCGGGACACAAGGTGGGCCCGTTACCAGTCCTCACTGGAGGAATATCATTCACAATCTCAGTGGAGATTAACTGTCATTGCATCGCGTCATCAACCCTTACAGAAGGCATTTGATGACAATCATCCATTGAATTCGCGCATCATCATCTTCATGAGCTCTCGCGCATCACAGTTATCGCGCTAGATCAACATTGTTATAGCTTTAACAACACTTCAGTGTCTTAGACATTCAGTATTTATAACAATACTAAGAACGTCTTAAACGTTCAGGAGAACATTCTTTTCATAGTTCATTTGTGTATTCGCTTGTTTTTTTAGATAATTGTATATATATTAAACATATTTTAAAAGTTGCATTAAACTTATGTAAATGCATTCACCGTCATTGATTCTTTCCTGAGTTAGCCCAACCACTAAGGTCATCCTGTGACATGCATTGAACTGTATGTTATAATTAATGGCCGTAAGGTTGAAGTGAAATATATCCAATATGCATGTGTTAAATTGAACAGTTAAGCGATATGAAAGTGTCAGTCAGTGTGTTGTATTATAGTGCATTTCGTTAATATTAAGAAGACATGTGGCAATATTGAAAGTTATAAGTACATGTAATATCAGTGTTATAAAAAAATATGAATTTGCATGTGAATTATATTATATTTAATGATACACGTGTATGACATGAATGTTTTAAATAATACAACATGATATATTACATGCCTTTTCATGACATGTTTGTTTTGAATGTTGTGAATGCAAGATGTTTAATAAAGATGTGTATTTATAAACGAAGTCAGTGCGTCTTTTTTATCTGCAGTCATGAACCAGTAACAACGTTTCATAATCCACTGTGAAATGAAGAAGAGTCCCAAACCAACAAACCGTGTTGTTATGCATGAGTTATCAGCGATAATAAAAAAAAAGATACTAATAAAGAAGACATGTATTTGAAATTCAATCTGCTACTAGCAGAAAACCTGCTACCACTCTAAATATTGCATTTTTACTCTTTTTGGATGTGGTGGAGTGGTATTCGATGGAACATACTCACAAGATGATATATTCTGTAGAAGTAAAACAGTTGGTCCCAAACTCTTTTAGGGCAAATCTCTGGTTGGTAAAACAAAGGTCAACTAGAAAAAGGCCGTACCAAGCTAGAAACGTATTCTATCAGTTTTGCAGTTCCCAGTATATATTGCCTAAATGACGCATATTTGGTTGATCTATAGAAAAATATTAAACTAAATATTCATATGGTTTAAGTGTTATTAAGTGCTCCATTAAAGGCATGCCGAGCGCGATATGCAAAACATGTCTGGGGAGAACCCTTTGATTTAAAATTGATACGAAAATATTGGATACTTATACATATATCGCACACTTTAATGACTAATTCAATCCTATCCATATATTATTATTATCAAATATGTACATAAACGAAATTTCTATATTGTATTCACGTACCTTTTTTCAGATCGCATATGACTTTTCAACATAACTACAATACAGTAGTTTACCAACTAGGGTGACGGTGAATATTTTAAAAATTGCATCTATGAGTACACCGTGTTTTGACAGAAACCTTTCTCTATCTTTATAATCTCACAAATAACTGCTAAAGAACCACATATTTTCAAGGTCTGTGGATTATTCCTAACATGACACAATTAAAAAACTGATACAATTGTACCTCGTTTGTACAAAATAAGCAATTGTTTACAACTTTTTTAAGATTGTCAAGTCATGTGACGGACAACCCAACTGTTATTACATTATTCATTGTAAAAAACAAGTGTGTGTATATGCTGGACTACAATTAAGGATTCTGTAATAAACTGCAACCAACGATTTTCTGAAAATCTACCAATAAATAAGATTTTTAACGCCATCAGTCGGACACCTCTATCATATGTGGTGATATTGCGTAATATTTCAACACAACTTCCGTTGGGAGTACAGTAGCGTTTGCCTACTGTGTGCATGGATGTGGGTAACTTGAGTCCCCCTTCCTCTATGTTCTGAAAACTCTTACGTGTTATATAAGTATGGTCTGTATGAGACTGTTTGGGTGTGGACAACTGAAAGCCTGAAGTCCTATGTGTAAATATGTAGGTGGATACTTACATCACAAGTGTGTCATAATGGAATCTTGAAGAAAGACTTTAATATGCTAACTATGAGTCTTATAGGAGTCTTAACCCAAACAAAACAAAACATAACATTTAATATATTATAGAGGAGCTTAAATCTAAACAACAAAAAAATAATCAGTGTAAATGGTCTTTGTTAAGCCATACTTAAGAATATATTGCTATCTTAAAGCATTTGGATGGTAAAAGCATAAGCATTTGGCAGCTATTTTGAAATATGCTAAACATAGTAACATGGGGTGGGGTGGGATGGGGTGTGGGGAGGGCTTGGGGATATTTATTATTACAGAGCAGCTTAAATCTAAGTAAAAATAAAAGAAAACATTCTGTGTAAATGTTTTTTTGGGTTAAGCCATAATTAAGTATATATTGCTATATTTAAGCATTTGGATGGCGGCCATTTTGCAATGTGCTAAAAATAGTAAAATAGGGGGAAGTGGGACATTTAATATATTATAGAGGAGCTTACATCTAAACCAAAAACAAAATAAAACATTTCTGTGTAAATCATCTTTGGGTTAAGCCATAATTAAGAATATATTGCTGTCTTAAAGCATTTGGATGGCGGTCATTTTGAAAGGTGCTATAAACAGTAACAGAATGATCTGTGACCTTGGGGACCCTTTTCGATTTTCAAGTTGGACTACCAACTACTATCACAGAAAGTTTGATGCTTTTGTCCACTCATTTTGGTCCCTAGCTATGTTGATTATTTCGTCATTACTTTTAAAAACTGCTTTGTACTTGTTTTATACATCTTCCTTTCTTGTTAATACAAGTTCCCAATCATTATTATGAACCTAATTAACCTCATAGTTTTACATAGAGCAATTGTTGTTGCTGATGATGATAATGATGATGTTGAGGATGGCCTTCATAATCTGGTTTCTTGTTTATTTAATCACCTGTTATGCGCATGAGCATCTTGTTTGTTTGTACTCAGTTTAATGTTTTTAAGTCACAACGGGTAGGAAATTCTGAGAACAGTATATATGTATTTAGTAGATGTTTTCAAAACACTACTGACAGGAAATTCTGAAAACGTTATATATTTAAGATTTACTTTTAAAAGTGATATAATATTGACATGTGACCTAACATCATTGTCAATCGCTTCTTCGTATCCTAGACGATTAAACTATTTCAAATGAAGCACTCTGTGACAAAATGACCTGTCCAGAGTGTTTGTTTGTTTGTTTGTTTGTTTGGTGCCTAACATCATTTTTCAGCACATATTTTGGGCTACGTAGAACGGGCGATTTTTTTGTGATGGATTTAGATTACCCACTTATTCCTGGGAATAACCAGTACCGTATACCTCCCGCTATCAGTAAGAATATACACTTCCTCATTTGCATGTTGACCTCCCGGTGGGATTCGAACCCGCAGCGGTGACAGGTGAGGAGGTTTACAACGCAACGTCGTTAACCACGTTAACCACGGAGACGCCCAGACGGTATAGAGATGTAAATAAATCAAAGTACCGACGGTACTGAGAGCATGGTGAACTATGATTTGTGCATCCAAGTAATGGAAGGTTTCTTTCCAATCACGCACGACATGGATGGTCTGAAAATGTGTCAACTCTTCTTAATCATAATACATCATTGCATGTAATAATTCATCAATGCATTGTTTAATGTATCTGAAAGTAAGGCGATTAAAACAAGATAAGGTAAGGTATATACAGGAATAAAGAAGGGTACAAACGGAATGATTGGTTATAATGAAAATTAATCTCCGAAACGCTTCATCATATCTGAACCGTATCTTCACAGGTGTTAAAGTGTATCAAAAAACATCACCTGTCATCACCTGTCAAAGTTTGAGTCATTAGAAATGAATATAGCGTCAAAAGGGTCAAGACAGCTAATTTTGCCAATTCAAGGGGAGGTAAATCATAGACCCTTTGACCAACATAGCTGAATTAAAATAGGAAACCTTGCATTTATATCGACCTACTATACAAGTATGATTAAAATGAAATGAACACGAGTGTGGTCTGAAAGGCAGCCATATCCCCCGCTGCACAAAGATTTATAATATACAAATTTAAACATGGAATGTCAAATTCTCCCTGAAGTTTCCTTGTTCCAAAAAGTGTAACCTTCAACTAAAAGAACATATGTTTTACACACAACTTGTAGTAGAGACATACAGACTACACATGTACAAAACATAACTTATAAATCTTTGTGCTCATTTGATTTTAATCTCACAACTCGGAGTATCCCTGGTCTCGGGATAACGTTGTTATTTCTTCTAAAAACTCGGAATACGACTGGTCTCGGGATACCGTTGTAGTTCATTCTCACAGCTCGGAGTACCACTATTCTCGGGATACCGTTGTGATTTAATCTCACAACTCGGAGTGAACATGATGTTCATACACAATTATTTCGTTGTTATATTTGTCAACCATGTATGTGAACATGATGTGAAGGCCCGGGCCTTTTGGCCTAATAGGTACTAACTACCCTACTGAGAATTTCACGATTTATATCCCTAATTGTAGTTTTTACGTGGATTTTTTTTAAGACGACAAATCGTTTGTTGACAATAATCACCAAAGTCACGGTAAATTCCGTTTACTACCTTAGGCCTAAAGAAGAAAGTGTTTTGTTTTCTGTCACCCAACCGAATCGCCGTTTTTACCCCCGACACAACAACTTTTTACCCCTTCATTTTTTTGTTGCTTTGTTTTGTTTTTAAACATATTTGTGTTTTGGCCTTAACAGAATATAATTCAATCAGTTTTGCATGTAATTTGAAAATTGTAATAAAAGGTGACATATCTGTGTTTAGAACTACTCTTGTTTGTGTAATGTATATCTCTCAATGCTACTGTCATACGTTCGAGTCCCGCTTATAAAATTAACTGGTTACAAATCTCAATACACTATCTTAGGAGAACAATACAGCGTATGAATACATTTTATGAAATAGCTACATAAACAATATATAACTTAAACAATGTATCGAGGAAATTGTTTGAAATTTACAAATGACATTACCTTATTTGTATCCGCACTAGAAAAGAAGAAACACCTGTTAAAATATGGGTCTTCTTTTTCAGGCAAAGCGTCGATTCAAGTTAGGATTCGTGAAAAAACATGGTTACTAAAGCTTGGTGAACAAGTTCACTATGCTAAAAAACCCTCAGAATTTTCCCAGGAACCATTAGACAATTGGACATAAAAAACAAAAATAACCATAGCCTAGATAATTCTATCTGGTGAGCGCATCATACCCAAATAGACCCGTTCTGGTGTATTAAGCCACTGTGGCAGGGGTAAACTAATTTGTGTATATATGACCAAATTGAAGTTCTCTATGCGCTCTGACACTTATTTACTGTTCAAAGGCGACTCGACGTCATCCTCTTAGTTTAAACATATGTATTACATCGATTGCGAAACAAGTTATTGCAACTTAGATTAACCACTCTCGATGGCTTCTGGATGGAACCAGTACTAAGCAATGTGGATTAATTATCTTGCTCAAGGTTAAATAACGTGGCCATGGCGAGGATCGAACCCACGACCTCTCGATCTGGAGTTCGGCGTTCTACCACTGGACCACGCACTCCACTTAGTTATATGCTTCTTGCTACTCTCGTAACCTATCCATTTTCATGATTTATCCCATGTTTTGGTTAAATACTTGTTTGTGTCTCCTTTGCACTCCATTGCTTAACCGGTGTTTCCTTCTTTCTTTTTTTTCCTTTTTTTTAAAAAAACAACAAACAAGCACGTTCGTAAACATTTTCAGCTTATATTGTCAAAACAGTATTGTGCATATCGCTCGATTTTAAAATTCTACGAAGAAAAAGGAACATAATATATATAAAGCTTTGCGACTCTCGCCCGACTACAAATCAGTAGAGTTTTTACTTATTGGTCTTCTGGGATCATCAGGTCAAATCATTGTGGCTTTAAAGTAGAATACCGTTTACGCTGGTGCTAGGGTGCGTAAACGGTATTGCATATTATGTTACCTCTCATGAACAGACTCAATAAAACCGAGGCTGCTGCTTTTCTCTCTTGTTTGTGTTTTGTTGATTCCAATAGATTACCTTTTCAGTGTGTATTGACATTCACACTAGCGTTTGTTTTTTTATATGTGGCGGCTGTAAATACTACTCAGAAGTATATTTATTTACTGATCCTTTGGTATCAGAAAACCCAATCCGTGTTGATTGAAGTAGAATACCGCTTAAGCCGGTGCAAGGGGGAGAAAGAGGTGTCATCCTACATTACCTCTCATGAACAGACTCAATACAACATAGTATGCTACTTTTCTTTCTTGTTTGTATTTGTTGCTACCATGGGATCTCATTTTCAGTATGTATTATCATTCACACTAGCGTGTGTCTAGTGATGTGTGGGGGCAGTCTCCCTGAATATAAATCAGTACTATTATTACTTACTGGTCTTCTGGGATCATCATACTTTGTGGCTTTAAAGTAGAATACCGCCTAAGCCGGTGCGTAGGGGAGGGTTGGGAGTTGGTGGTGCGGCGGAGGGAAGCGGTTTTTCTGTTTTTGACTCTTGTTTTTGTTTGTTGCTAACAAGGGAAACCCTTTTTGGAGTATTTATTTATCTGAATTATTGAGGTTTTCTGTAGCCTGCATTTATAACGTTTTCTTTTTAAAAGTATAACATAACTCGATCTCAAATGATAAGTCACAATGTTTGACAGGGGAAATGTTTCAAATATAGAAAATGCCAACGTTCGCTTACGTGATAAGGTTGACCTTCGTGTATCAGTACATCAGAGCGACAAATAGCAAACGATATAGCAAACTTATAAACCACAAATATACCGCAGACATGGGCGACTATGGTTTCAAACTCGACTACCTAGTTACAGTGGTGTTTCTTTCATTATTTGTAAGTGTATTGAAAGCGAGCACCGTCAATGAGGAAAGTGTCTTACAGCGTTTAACCACTTTGGAAATTCAACAGAAGTAAGTTAAATTAAATTATTGTGATTGACTAAAACTGTATGGACGTTTTTCAAACAGCTTTCGTTCTGATTGCATCTTTGTTGCTCTGCACTTAGGCAACACTGCACTACTCTACTTTAATAATCGGTCATCCAGGATTTTTGAAAATAACACGCATACTAAAAACTGGAAATCACCGAAACACATACCAATATTATTAAGATTAACAACAATGTAATCTGAAATAAATTTTAAATATAATATTGGTATGTGTTTCGGTGATTTCCAGTTTTTAGTATTCGTGTTATTTTCAAAAAACCTGGGTGACCGATTATAAAAGTTGAGCAGTGTATTTATTTATGAAAACTGTATCTTTGAATGATTTATATATGCCCGTAGGTGCGATGTCCGCGTGTCCTTCCGTTTGTCCGTCCGTCTGTCTCTCTGTCTGTCTGTCCGTTTATATGTCCACCTGTCTGTCTGCTCATTAACTTTTACCGGACATCTGATTGTGGCTAATAACTTTCAAAGTATAAGGTCTAAAACAATGAAACGTTGCACAGCAAGATCCAATGAATACATCTGATAAAGGTCCATAACTATCTGGTTCATATATTTATTAATTTTTCCCCTTTGAAAAAATGTTTAACTTGGAACGTAACCGCGCCTTTTACAAGTGATTTTGGCTAGCATTGTCTAAATATTAGGCGTACAACAATGACACTTTGCACATATCTTCAATATGATCAACCAACTGCATCTTATAAAGGCATCTCATAAAGAGGCCCATAACTCTCTGTTGGTATCTTTTTAATTATTTCCCTTTGCAAAAGGTTTAATCTGGAACTTAACCTTGCCAAGGATGGGTATATATTCCCCACTAGGCGGTGCCCTTGTTGTATATATCACATTGTGATATTCGATGCTTTACCTTTAATTCGATAAACATTAAATTAACCTGCTTTTTTCAGGGAAAGTCAAAATGAGATTAAATTCCTTCGTGAAACGGTCTCAGAGCAAACTGAGAAAAACCTTCTTGAGCGACAACTTCAATTTCAGAAGACGACTATACAGGAGAATACGAAACACATACAACAGAACAGACGAAAACTCGATACCGTACATGACAGGTTTGTAAGAAAGTTTAAAGACAGTGGACATCAAACTAGTCCGGAAAATGAATCAAGCCACATACAAGCAAAGAACGAGTCTGACAGCGGTATCCACGATTCAGTGATCAAGTGTCAACAATGTGGGAATCCAAGAGGTATACAAAGAAAACAAGGTAAATACCTTCGTGTGTTTATGTAATCTATGGCTGTATTTGTTAGATCTCATTTTTAGCCGGATTGCTTAGCCGGATTTGGGGATTTCCGTCAGTCCGTCCATCCGTCCGTCCGCCTGTCTGTCTGTCAGTCTTCGCGTTTTGACGTTTTGGTTAAAGATTTTGGTTAAGTTTTTGTTTTTCCTCGTTTCTCAAAAACGAATTGTCGAAAAGCTTTGAAAGTAAGCACACATGTTCATTATCATTACACATTGTTATATGACAGGAACCATAACTCTGTTATGCATTTTACCGGATTGATTTTTGAGTTAAAATGTTCAATTTGCAATTCGGCATTTGCACTACTATTGGTGCTTCACTTGTATAAATATCAACATGGAATACAAATCAAAATCACGAAGCATATATGTTTGAGAAATAATTTAGCGAATTGTTAAAAATTAAGAGTATATTTAAATTGCTATTATTCATCCGATTCCCCAACATTATCAACACAATTATAGTCTGCACACATTTTGTGTTCTTTAGAGTTCAAAGCATATATAAATGAAAATACATTTAGTATCACACCAACGGTGGGTATTCATAGTGATGAAAATCGAGTCTGAAAATCGATAACAATGGATGGTTTATTGCCTGCAGACCGTTCCAAAGTAGAAACAAAAGTCGAACAGGATATATAGCATTCAAGCAACGCAGTCATCCAAAAACACGTATTGAAACAAACATTTACAATGACAAAAAAGTCCGCCTGTGGTTTAAAGCGGGTTTTAAGTTACACCAAACATCACTGGTTCTCAATTGTCATCCCTATAAAGTGGAAAAGAGTGAATAAATAAATCCCTGCTAGGCTATATCCGCAAACAAGCAAGGCAGCATTACAGGCAATATAACACAAAGATGATCATGTATATATCAATATAAAAAATAAAAGCATAGAAACACACAAAGCAAGTACTCATAACTTGGCAGACGCCAGCGCAACAGAGAATACACCATTAAGAGCACGACAAGTTACCATTAGAGATAAATTTCAAAGGTCACGGTCCTATCAAGGTTTAGGTAGACGTCATCATAGGGTCCACAATCTGTCCGTGCATCGCACAATTAAAGAGGAAAGCATAGTGGCGAACTGTAAATGGGCCAACCACTAAATATGCAGTGAGTTGCAAAATGATCAGTTTCATAACCTCTTATGATAAGCATTTTAACACGTTTAATAAAGATTGTATGAGAATGATCATTGCCAAGTTTCTTACGAAATTTGTAAATCACATAGAAGTCAGGTTGTGATAGTCATTGTCGCAGAAGAGTTAAATTACCTTTTATATATTAAAAACTGTTCAGGGTTACGATAATAAAATTGTGCCAAGGTGTTTCGAAGGTTATGGTAACGATAGCCGTGATTGAGTAGCTTTCTAGTTATACAAAAGATACGCATATTAAATTGCTCAACTCAACTACAAACTCTAGAAAAACGTTGAGAAACATAGTCGTATATCCCATAAGTTGATGCTCTGGGAACCACTCCCCACGCCCCACGACTAAACAGGGATAGTTAACGGTATTGAAATTAAACTAATCTCTCTTGTCATAAATGTTGCTTATAATTTCTCCATTTTCAGTTGAGAGATGAAATCAAGAAAAGAAACGACAGTATCAGAAATATCATCAGCTTTGTTAAGTTGAAGTACTTTAGGGTATGCATTATTTACCATAGTAAGGCAGAAATGGTTGACTCTTTATGTTTTGTTTATTGTCCTGTTTATTGACTGGTTAACTTGATCATTTGATTTAGTTTGTGACCCAGCACGGACTTGCGGTGCCATTGCGTTTGGGTACTGCAGTTTAAATAGAACTCTCCACATCCTCATTTTTGCTGTTGATTAATATTATTTTTATCGTTACAGTTCAACTTGTTGGGATCGCATTTACAGCATATCTGGATCATGACATTGAGCCTGGCGTTCATCAAACCATTAAGTTTAATAAGGTTACTAGTTTTATTACAATTGGATACCAAGTAGTATAACAGGCTGACAAAAATACTTATTCGAAGGTGTTTTTATAATGGACTTTAAGTAAGTTTTAAGTGTCCACTAAATCATCGTTTTTCCTTCTTTCTTCTAATGCTACAAGGTCGATTTTTCATAGGTTCGGACACCTTTCCAAGTTTAGCCTTGTCATATTTGAGCCAAAGGCGCTATACAGTATATGAATATTACAAAAAGAAAACGTATGATAATCTGATAAACGATTGTAACTTGTTTTAGGTGTAACTTTTGTAAGCTCCTTTTCTTAATGAGTCCTCCCCTCTGAAATCCCTTTTCGATATGTGTGATTCACTGGACTAAATTTTACCGGGATGACACCTGTGTATTTATAATGTTCATGTTTTGTAACTAGATGTTTCGATTTAAACATGTTTTCGTTCTTTCACACCGGGATGACCCCTGTGTATTTACACTGTTCATGTTTTGTAACTAGATGTTTTGAATTAAACATGTTTTCGTTCTTTCGCCACAACCTAATGAAACAATGAAACAGAAATCAGCACTATAGGTTTACCACCACCAATTACATGTTAACCTCCGAGGTGGAGTCGAATGTAGTTCCTATAATAAAAAGTAATCCCTCCTTTTTCGATGGAAATGGGCATTATAAGTAGGGGAAAACTGCCCATTTCTATTCGATTTTGTGGTTATATGTATAAGAAGCGTATTAATAGGTTTTACTGGATCACTGATGAACATTTTCGAAATTTCGACTCTATGCTTACACTTTGTGAGCAATGAAAACAGTCGATCAATAAAAACAGCTGTACCCTTGACCTGTTTAGTAAACAAACAAGAACTTTCTTACATGTCTTGTGACCCCACGTTTTCTGGTGATTTTTCAAGTGGAAAAATAGTTTTCTATATGAACATTACACTGCTGCATTATCCATACTTGAGTTGAATTTGCAGCAAATCATTAATATGTGACACTTTAACATTGGTGTCTATGGGGAAAATAATTGGTGCTTTCATACCTATAAGAGATGCGTGCAGTAATTAGGACTCGCTCAGATTCGTACCTAGAGACACCTTTCCGATAACAATTGGTAAAATAAGCTCAGAAATAAGTTTTCCATAGTTTATTACATAGGTTTTGAGCGTTTTTAGTCCAATTTTGTCTATAAAAGCCGTAATTATGAGTTTCGTTTTTTTTTCTTGCTTAAAATGACGTATTGGTGAAGTGTTTGCAGTTGAACTATGTCTTTTTGGTATCAACATGTAGGGTTTTATGTTTGCAACATGTTTTCATGAATTAAATTTGCATGACAACAGGTTTGGTAGGCATGAAACCACTAAATCTTTCCCCTACCCCCCTAAAATAGGATACTGTGAAAAATGAAGATTTGTGTAAAAGATAAAATATTATTCCTTATCATTCAAACTCGACTTGGTAGCGTTCAGCTTGTATCAATTCTGATTTTAGCGGTATTTTTGGCATTATTAAGCTCGTATTCGCTACTATAATCAGGTATGGTACCACCAATTTTGAAGAATTTGACTGAAAAATCAAATTTGGCATGAAAATCGACATAAATTGACCTTTTCATCGTCCTAATTGTACCTAAAATGCATATTTTATTTATGTCCATTGAATGTTCTAAACATTTGATCTATTTAATATGGTGTATGGACAAGAAATGCCGTTTGGTATGACAATTCAGATAGTGTAAAATTAAAAAAAATATCTCTGACTTTTGTCGATTTCAGACTATTGTCCTTGGTATTCACAAGACCATATCTCTGCAAATAATCATTCGATTTGCATGAAGTAAGTGTTTTTAAGCTTGTAATGAAAATGACAACAAAAACTCCTCATTTAAGAAACATCTGAACATGTTTTCTCCTCTTATAGGTTTACCACCACCAATTACATGTAAACCTCCGAGGTGGAGTCGAATGTAGTTCCTATAATAAAAAGTAATCCCTCCTTTTTCGATGGAAATGGGCATTATAAGTAGGGGAAAACTGCCCATTTCTATTCGATTTTGTGGTTATATGTATAAGAAGCGTATTAATAGGTTTTACTGGATCACTGATGAACATTTTCGAAATTTCGACTCTATGCTTACACTTTGTGAGCAATGAAAACAGTCGATCAATAAAAACAGCTGTACCCTTGACCTGTTTAGTAAACAAACAAGAACTTTCTTACATGTCTTGTGACCCCACGTTTTCTGGTGATTTTTCAATTGGAAAAATAGTTTTCTATATGAACATTACACTGCTGCATTATCCATACTTGAGTTGAATTTGCAGCAAATCATTAATATGTGACACTTTAACATTGGTGTCTATGGGGAAAATAATTGGTGCTTTCATACCTATAGTTAAGCAACAGTTTAACTGGAAGAAGAGGGGTGCATTCATTTGATTGTACACCTATGTGGCTTTCAACATATAATAGCTATGCGACCCTTTCGAAATTGGCCTTTAGATCAGACTACACCAATTACCAATAAAGTTCCAGGGTAAATTCGGAGCTATTACACTGAATCTCTTAATTTTGATTGGTTGTCCAGGTAAACAAACCAAAAAATCTTGCTAACAAATTAAAATTCAGCTTTTGAAGAGTACTTATAAAGGTTAAATCATACATTTGTGCAATATATTCATAATGTATTGCATATTCAAAGAAAGAAGTATATTTTACATTTTCCTCATGTTTCTACATGCAAGTAGGTGGGTCAGCACCATCCGACCCAAACAGCTCTCAACGTATGGCTTCTGTATGTTTTTTTTGATAAAACTAAGATAGGTCTTTCAAAACAAGTAATAACAAATATAGCTTCCTATATTAGGGAACTCAGTACAGAGCTTAGAGCTATAAGGTAGGCCTATGGAAAATGAATTGGTGTAGTATGACCTGGAGTTTGTGTATTTGGTAGTTCGCAAGATAATAACTGCGCGTGTATATATAAAGGCATACATTAGGTCATACACATTTGCGAACACGCAATGACAGAACCATGTGAATAACGACAGGGGACCTAGCTGAGAGACACACACATCAAACGAAGGGTTAAACACACGCTGATATGTGATATTGATAAATACTATACAATAGCCCATTTCACCGGTACTTCGGAAATCTCCGTACAAAGTTCGGAATTTCAGTCACATGGCGCAAAGTCACATGACTTCAAGAACTAATCAGATGCTGGTAGTCATAACAGTATCAACACTCACAAATTAACTAGTTTCAGTCTTTATATATGCGTATTTGTTCGCTAAAACACCGCAATCGTTAGTGCTATTCTACACAGAAGCCATCTTGACTCTTTCCTTGGAAACTAGATCGGATTTCAAGGCTATACGAACACGTGTTGAACGTGCCTACCAGCGTTTGATTGGTCGACCTATTTGGCTACCCTGAGATAGCTCGTTATTATCCGTGATCTTTCGGCAAATGTCGGGGTGAAATGGGCTATAGATGAATATGACTGCATTCTTGAATTGCGAATTGTCTCTTTTACAATTTAAGGTTATAACGAACGACGGGAATGGTTACAACAAATACACCGGCGTATTTACTTGTGCGGAGAGTGGAGTCTACATATTCTCTTTTTTTATTGGACAAAGAGACCAACATCAAGTATATACGGAACTGATGGTGAATAACGTGAGCGTTATTGACGCTGTGGTCGAGGGTTACCATGACACACAAGATCTTCAAGGTGGAAACATGTTAACATGACAGGTATCGCTGTTTGGGTGTGGGTAACCTGAAGCACGCTGCTTCTTTGTTCCGTACAATACATGGGGGTATATCGGTACATGTAACATGAAAGGTAATTGCCTGTATCTGTATGGATGTGGGTAATTTGAGTCCCACATCCTCTATGTTCTGAAAACTCTTAAGTGTTACATAATTATGGCCTGTATGAGACTGTTTGGGTGTGGACAACTTAAAGCCCGAAGTCCTATGTGTAAATATAAAGGTGGATACACAGGTGTATTATAATGCAATCTGGAAGAATGACTTTTAATATGCTAACTATGAGTCTTATAGGAATCTTAACCCAAACAAAACCAAACATAACATTTAATATATTTTATCATGCAGATGTGCACTTTTCTGCCCAATAAAGGGGTGACCTATTACATTTTGCTTTATTAGCCACTGGCCAATAGAGCAAATCAATGCGGAATCCCTCGGCGTTTATTGTACGTAACGTTATCTGACATCATTCACGTAACGTTGCCTGACGTCATAAAACAAACAAAAGACAACAACATGGCGGCGTCCTCGATAAGCGTAACATTCGGAGAAATAGGTAATAATAGTAATTCATACGGAAAACGTGGATAATCTACATGATAAATAGAATATTACGTCAGTGCCTTTTACTATCAAATTTATTAGGCTCGGCACGAAAACGAAGAATGGCTCGGCAGAGCCTCACCATTCTTCGTTTTCTAAGCCTCGCCTAATAAACTTGATAGTAAAAGACACTGACATAATATTCTCTATATAGAGGACCTTAAATCTAAACAGCAAAATAAATCAGTGTAAATGGTCTTTGTTAAGCCATAATTAAGAATACATTGCTATCTTAAAGCATTTGGATGGTAAAAGCATAGGCATTTGGCGGCCATTTTAAAAGATGCTAAACGTAGTAACATTGGGTGGGGTGGGTTGGGGGTGGGGTGAGGGGTAGGGGATATTTATTATATTACAGAGCAACTCAAATGTAAGCAACAATAAAATAAAACATTCTGTGTAAATGTTTTTTGGGGAAAGCCATAATTAAGTATATATTGCTTATTTAAGCATTTGGATGGCGGCCATTTTGCAATGTGCTAAAAATAGTTAAATAGGGGGAAGGGGGACATTTAATTTATTATAGAGGAGCTTACATCTAAACCAAAAACAAACTAAAACATTTCTGTGTAAATCATCTTTGGGTTAAGCCATAATTAAGAATATATTTCTGTCTTGAGGCAGTTGGATGGCGGCAATTTTGAAAGGTGCTATAATCAGTAACAGAATAATCTTTGACCTTGGGGACCCTTTTGAATTTTCAAGTTAGACTACCAACTACTATCACAGAAAGCTTGGTTCTTTTGTCCACTCATTTTGGTCCCTAGCTATGTTGATTATTTCGTCAATACTTTTAAAAACTGCTTTGTACTTGTTTTGTACATCTTCCTTTCTTGTTAATACAAGTTCCCAATCATTATTATGAACCTACTTAATCTCACAGTTTTACATAGAGCAATTGTTGTTGCTGATGATTAAAATGATGATGTTGAGGATGGCCTTCATAATCTGGGTTTCTTGTTTATTTAATCACCTGTTATGCGCATGAGCATCTTGTTTGTTTATACTTAGTTTAATGTTTTTAAGACACAACTGGTAGGAAATTCTGAGAACAGTATATATGTATTTAGTATATGTTTTCAAAACACTACTGACAGGAAATTCTGAAAACGTTATATATTTAAGATTTACTTTTAAAAGTGATAATACTGACTTGTGACCTAACATCATTGTCAATCGTTTCTTCATATCCTAGACGATTAAACTAGTTCAAATGAAGCACTCTGTGACAAAATGACCTGTCCAGAGTGTTTGTTTGTTTGTTTGTTTGGTGCTTAACATCATTTTTCAGCACATATTTTAGGCTACGTATAACACGCCTACTAGACTCCGCAACCGCCTCCAAAAAGAGGTGATAATACGACGTTTCGGAGACACATCCGATGCGGTTGCGGAGAGTAAATTGAAGCAGCAACGGTAAGTGTGAATTTAATATTTTCTTTGTTTTCGGCCCTAACTCGATCTTTTTCAAAAACCGGGAAATGTGGTACGATTCCTGTTTCATGTGTTGGTTTCGAAATATATATTGAAAAATGTGGTCTGTAGAATTGTCATAAGTCAAGTGTAATTTTCTCAACTGAACATGGTTTTTACTCCGTTTTTCTGCTGTTTTATGAGAAATCTGCCCACGAATGAGGTCTATGACTTTGAAATCACCTGTCTTACATCGTTCAATGAAAAAGATTCAATCGAATGTAAATTGAAAAGAATTATGGTCATTTTTTACGAAGAGGCGTGCCGGAAAGTAAGAGGCGGATTCGGAGAGTAAGAGGTGGTTTCGGAGACATAGATAAATAATATGTAAACGCTTGCAATTATTGTGAAAATTGTAGAATTCAATCCTTTTCAATAAATGCCGTTGTTACTGTTTCGTCAAAGAATATATCTTCCGTATCACAAGTTAAATCACACTTGGTGTAATCATGGTCCTTTTTAGACCTTAGTCGATTCGTACGGTTTGGAGGGTGAACAAAAGTTGCATTACACATATAATATACCTCTAAAGAACACACTTATAAAACCGAGTCTGATTCCTATAGTTTTCAGATGTCTTCGTTGTTTCCAGTATTAATTATGTTTTATCGAGGAAAATTCTAGAACGAGCTTGAAAGATGAGAATATTCTAAAGTCATTTTTTCCGATATTGTTTAAAATTTACAACAGTGTGTCATTTCGTTTAAAAGAAAAAAATGGTACTAGGTTAGATTTTCAATATTATATAATACAAAGTAGGGAGACTGCAGAATATCAGTCATTATTTACGAAAATCGGACAATTTAAACAGCAAAATAAGACTTCTTGGAAAAGAGGGAGCATTGACAGGTATACTTATTCATATACTAGTAATACATGACTACCAGTAAGTGTTGCTGTTGTTTGTTTCAGATAGGTAATTCAAAAGTAACAAGAAAAAGGGACTAGCGTTATCTATAAGAAAGAACTACAAAGCAAGAAATGTTTTCAACCTTTTGAGCAGCACGCCGAGAAAGACAATTTCAACCAAAAGAAAACGCCACACTTTCACCATACATGAAGAGACAAAAATATCTATCTCCAATAAAAACTAAAACTTCAGCTCCTAGAAAATTGGGTTCTAACATAAAAAAAATCTCCACTTTCGAAATGTAAACTTTGAAAAGTATACTAATGATAAGGAAGAGTGACTGGCCACTATCTTCTAATTTTGACAGGTTTCTATATACGTACCAGTCAGATGCATAATTAGACCAATATCTGTCACAAGTTGAATGAATGAATGAATGAATGTGTTGAATGAATGAATGAATGTCTTTATTTATAGAGGGTGACCCAATTAGCCACCACTAATCTCCCTTGGGTCCCTCTGCAAAGTCATACATATACATGTACAATGTAAAACATATATAACAAAACAGTGATATTTCCTTTACAATATTGCGCATACATACATGCAAATACACACACATGCACACACATTTACAACTATATGCACACATCATTCTTAATATATATACATAATTATATACATGGTTTGAGGTGGTGGTGTGCATAATAAAGTACCACACAGTACACAAGATGTCAATAATTATCTAAAACTGCCAAACATAATAATACTTTTACAATAATTACATTATGATTGTGTTTTCAGCCATTTAACGCAGTTAGATGTAAAGCTTTTTAAAGAAGTACATTCTCTAATATATGAAGGAATGCTATTCCACACAATTGTTCCAGCGTATGACATACTCCCTTTAAATAGTTATTTGTTTGGTCTTGGCGTTATATAATTTAATTCGTAAGCAGATCGTAGATTTCTCTGCGAGATAACAGTAGGATGAAACATATAACAGTTGACCGATATAATTTATTAAATAGTTTGTCGCTACCTCGTGAGTAGCTCGTGGCTAATTAGCATAATGCCTATTCATAAGTACTTCAAAAGTCATGAAAGAGAAAGCGTTATGTTTAGACGGTAAAATGATGGTAAATAATAGCATTAGGTTTAACTTATTAAACTATGACCTCCTGTGTTTGTACAAACAAATAATTTGTTACAAAGTGATTTATGAACAATTTATTGAAATATAAAGTAATCCGTTGGCGGTTATGCGTATGTAGACAAAAGCCATATTTTGCTCGGTAATGCGTCTTAGTATTTCAATTTCAATTCAATAGTTTATTGGCATAACATATACATGTTTATTGCCTTGAACTAGGCGGGTTACAAAAACATACAGAGAAGAAACATAATACATATATACATTCACTCTTTACACTACATCAAAAAAAAAAGAATTTATAGTTATTAGTTATTAACATTTAATAAATGTTATTAACAATTTTCAATAGTCAGTATTCAATTAAGGCAAATTAATTAAATGTAGTATTTACAGAATTCCTCAACTTATATAGTAAATATATTTTCAGGTGTTATTCATTATTTTGTATTAATCAACTTTACTTCTTAATTCATTTGCTAAAAACACATACTTAGCTAAACGTTTTAACAAACCCGATTGATCAGATTTCATAAGTGAAATGAATTTTTGTTTTGTTGGAAAGGAGCAGTAATATTTAGGCAAACATTCTTTACGTAAGTTTCTATATTTTGGACAAATCATTAGAAAATGATACTCATTTTCAACAACATTCATATTACAATGGACACACACTCTTAAATAACGATCTATATTACGAAATCTACCTTCTTCTATAGCTAATTTGTGTGCAGAGCATCTTAGACGTGTTAATGCTTTTCTATGATTAACATTACTAACTGAACATATATATTTTTCAGCTTCATATACTGATTTAAACATTTTATAACTTTCAAGTTTAGGCGATGCATCTACTTGTGAATACCATGATTGTAGATACTGATCAATTATTCGTTCAATAACTCTTTCAATTTGGATATTTGTTACATTGGTATTATTCCATAGATAATTAAATCCTAGACTGTTTAACATAGACATTACTTGATATGACCACGAACTTTTAATTGGTATGTTACCATTTACATCTGTATCATTATTAAAAACTTTACTCATTAAACTATCAGGATTTTTCATCACTTTAAACCAATATTTTATTATTCTAATCCGTCTCATGACAGCAAACGGCAATCTACCTAATTCGCCATATACGGCATTATTAGAAGTTTGACTTCTTACTCCTAATATTTGTTTTAGAAATTTAACATGAACGCGTTCAATATCAGGAGCATTATGAAATCCCCATATTTCGGAACCATAGTTTAATATAGGAGCAACCATTGTATCAAACAATTTTATTTTTTCCGATATTTCAAGAGGGACAATATTAAACAATGAATTTAGTGAAAATAGCGCTTTCATTGCTTGTTGTGCTAACGTTTTTTGTGCTTGATAAAACGAACCATTAGCGGATAATGTGACTCCTAAATATGTAAATTTATTAACATTATTTATCTTATTACCGTCATAAAATATATCAACATTTTCAATTCTTGTACCAGTTTTAAAAATCATGGCAACGGTTTTATCAGTGTTAACTATTATTCCCCATTTTTTACAATAACTACATAATTGGTCAAGTAAAGATTGCAGTCCTTCCTTTGAATAAGAAAACAGAACGGTATCATCAGCAAACAATAATAAATATAATTGTAATTCATCTATTGTAACAGTATCAAATGTTCCGTTACTTAATGATTCATTCATATCATTTATAAATAAAATAAACAACAAAGGAGACAATGATTCACCTTGTTTCACGCCCATGTAGCTATCAAAACAGTTACTTAATGACCCATTAACCTTCACACAAGATTTAACACTAGCATACATTGCTCTCAACATAGTCACCATTTTGGTAGAAACACCATAATTAATTAATTTTAACCATATTCCATCTCTATACACAAGATCAAAGGCTTTACGGAAGTCGATGAAAGAGCAGTATAGTTTTTTCTTTTCCCGTTTAATTATTCTATTTATTAAACTTTGTAAAACAAAACAACAATCAATCGTGCTTTTCTTATTTCTGAAGCCAAATTGGGAGTCGGATAAAATATTATTTTCATTAGCCCATTTTCTTAACCGTACATCAAGTAAATTAGAAAATATTTTAGAAAATATACTAGTCAAAGTTATACCTCGATAGTTATTTGCATCGTTTAAATTACCCCGTTTTGGCACTGGTACAATGATACCATTTGTCCAAGAATCTGGGTATATACCCTTTTCAAACATGTAATTAAATAATTTATATAGCATAGGTGATAATATGTTGATCCCATCAATAAACATTTCCGGAAGTAATAAATCAAATCCAGCACTCTTTTGTCTTTTAAGGGATAATATAGCCTTGTTAACATCGTCTAAAGTAAATAAACTGTCTAATTGTTCGACATTACGTAAAATCTGATCTGCAGCCGACAATCTATTAATAACATCTCCGTTACTATACATATCTTCTGCAGAAAATAAATTTTCAAAATGGGTTAAAAAATCGTCAGCACTCAAATTACAACTAGATTGCTTCTTATTCCCCTTTAATCGCCTAATTTCGTCCCAAAACTTTTTTGGATTACTTCGCGATAGATTGTGCAATACATTTTTTTGATTAACAGTATATTTGTATCTAGCCGACTTTTTAATCTTTCGATAATGACGCCGCTTACCGGCAAGTACAATACGGGTATTAAATGACCTATTTTTACGATACGCTTTGTTCGCCTGTCTCAGTTCCGCACGTGCAATATTACAATCCTTCGTGAACCACGGATTATGGACTTTTAAATTAGTATTTGTATTATTATATGTCACCCCGAATATAGAATGTGAACATTTGTACAGGGTGTTAGCAAATGTATCAACACCTTCATTAAAATTAATATTTTCGGTAATGATGTTATCGACAATTTCCTCAAATTTACCCGAATCAACAATTAATTTATCCTTATATTGAGTTTTCTTATTGTCATCCCAACGTATTTTATTTTTATACTTTATATTACTATCATCGCTAACTGCTTCAACATTTTTAATTTTAAGACTGACCTGTATAGGTGAATGTGATGAAAAAGAATAAAAATCATGAACTATAAACTTTTCAATCAGTTTAAACAACTCATTAGACATAATAACATAATCAATTAAGCTTTCACCGTTCGCATTCATAAACGTCATACTCCCAGTACCCGCATCTTCACCCACACGGCCATTTACAATTCGTAAATCAGTACTTTGACATATATCAAGTAGTTTTTGACCAGACGAATTACACACATTATCTTGAGATACTCGTTCTGGTAAAATTAAATTTGAATTTGGCTCAATATGACAATCTATAACAGGAATAAAACGTTCAAAATTTACAGTTTCGTCAATTATATCACTTTTATGACCACATCTACTGTTAAGGTCGCCAATAATTGATACTTTACCTAATTGTGAATAGGTATGGATATACTGTTCCAATAACTCAAAATGTCCAGTTTCATGTATATTGAAATAAACAGAGTTAGATGGGGGTATGTATAAAAAACAAATAAATATATCTGACAATAGATTAAAAAAAGTTTTACAAAGCTTAATCCATATAATTCCTGATTCATGCTTTTCTAAAATGTTAACACCATTTATGATTTTTTGACTTACAAACAGACAGACCCCACCATGACCACGTCTACTACTACCATTCATACTTTCAGGCCTGGGTACATCAAAACACTCATAACCAGATAAACTAAATTCGTTCTCATTACGTTGCCAAGTTTCAGACAAAAATACAATATCAAAATTATTAACAAAATTCAAATAGTCTTCATCATCACAACATGATTTCAACCCTTCAATGTTCCATGATACAATCGATAGTTCATGCCCTTCTCCGTGACCCTAGTCGGTAGACTGGGGTGTGTACAGTTTATTGTTAATGAAGAGTTTGTCTCTTACCAAGTAAGCCCGCTTGTTGTCCTTTCTTGCTTGAATCATAATGGGAATGAGCTCCTTACGACGTTCTTGGACGATCTGTGGCTGCTGATCGAAAACCGCGTATTGAGTGGCCATTAAGTTTACATTTTTTAATGCATTTTTTACTTCAAGTTTTGAACTTGTATTCAGGAATTTCGCTACTATTGGTCGCGTTTTACCATTAACTCGACCGCCAATGCGATGGGCACGATCAATATATATTTTATTTCTTACATCACAGATTTTTAGTATAGAAGCATATCGTCAGTTGTGACGTAGCCGGTGTATTTGTTCAATACAATAACAGTATGTGCTATAGTCAGGTAGGCATGAAATGAATCACACCTTTTTTACAATTGACAGAAAATGAATTTATTTTATAAAATGTTTTTTGTTTAAAGTTAATAGATTTCTACTTTAGTTTGAATTACACATTTATGTAATACATACAATGCAGTTTGGTATACATTACGGGAATTGTAGTTATTGTGTAATTTGGCAAATCAAAAAAAGTTGTTCCATTTCATGCCTTACAGTCTATACTTGACGATAGATGCACATTGTTGCTGACCTTTTAGCTAAAAATATATTTCTGGGAATCTGGTCCTCGGTAAATAATTATTAGGATGATAATAAAATTATAATATCGGCTTTGAAATTGATGCAAAATGAATTAAAGTTTTTTAAACTTTATAAGAACGCACCAAGTACTATTTTTGATAGAGGATTGTACTAAATGAATGTGCTTATCATTTATTTAGAATTCATTTGCATCTATTAAGCGATTTCGGATCAGATCAACTGTAGGTTGCATCGTGCATTTTACGGAAGATTCGGTAAATTTAGTAGCGACTAAGACTTATCGTTCAATGATGGGTAGGGCCAGTAACAAGTATTTACACAAATAATTCATCTTAAACAATTGTATTGATACACTACTTATCAATTAAATCAGTATAGATCTATTATATAGAGTATATGTCTCCGAAACCGCCTCTTACTCTCCGAATCCGCCTCTTACTCTCCGACACCGCCTCTTCATAAAAAATGACCATAATTTTTTTCAATTTATATTCGATTGGATTTTTTTCATTGAACGATGAAAGATAGGTGATTTCAAAGTCATAGACCTCATTTGTGGGCAGATTTCTCATAAAACAGCAGAAAAACGGAGTAAAACCCATGTTCAGTTGAGAAAATTACACTCGTCGATTGACTTATGACAATTCTACAGACCACATTTTTCAATATATTTCGAAACCTACTACATGAAACAGGAAGGGAAAACATTCTTACATCGTACCACATTCCCCGATTTTTGAAAAAGATCGAGTTAGGGCCGAAAAAATGAAAATATTAAATTCTCATTTACCGTTGCTGCTTCAATTTATTCTCCGCAACCGCATCGGACGGGTCTCCGAAACGTCGTATTATCACCTCTTTTTGGAGGCGGTTGCGGAGTCTAGTGGGCGTACATTAATAAAATCACCATAGCCTAGATAATTCTACCATACCCAAATAGACCCGTTCTGGTGTATTAAGCCACTGTGGCAGGGGTAAACTAATTTGTGTATATAGGACCAAACTGAAGTTCTCTGTGCGCTCTGCCACTATTGACTGTTCAAAGGCGACTCGACGTCATCCTCTTAGTTTAAACATATTTATTACATCGATTGCGAAACAAGTTCTTGCAATTTAGATTATTCACTCACGGTGGCTTCCTGGATAGAACCAGTACTAAGCAATGTGGATTAATTATCTTGATCCAGGTTAAATAACGTAGCCGTGGCGAGGATCGAACCCACGACCTCTCGAGCTGGAGTTCGGCGTTCTACCACTGGACCACGCATACCACTTAGTTATATGCTTCTTGCTACTCTCGTAACCTATCCATTTTCATGATTTATCCCCTGTTTTGATTAAATACTTGTTTGTGTCTCCTTTGCACTCCATTGCTTAAAGCTGTACAGTCCCTATTTTAACTGGTAATAACTCATGAATATGAATGAGTCACGTGTGAAGTAGTCAACCAAAAAGTCGCTATATAAGGAGAAATCGATAAGTAAAATTTCACATTTTTTATTTAGCCTTCGTACAGGTAACATCGATAAATATACGGCTCCATCCAAAATATATGTTATAAAAAAATAGTTGCCCGGAACGGGATTTGAACCACAGCCTTGCACTTGTAAGATTCGAAAGATGTACGCTGAACCTCTAGACCACTGCTATTTATTGGTATTTTATAGCAATTTTAACACTAAATAGGCATTACATAATAACAAGAGCGCGCTCACAAACTCATCAAGCGCTAAATAACAAGTAGCGATATGGTTGATTTGAGGCAAAGAGTTAGTTTCATATTGATAAGATACAGTATTACACCAGGCAATGTTAATTTCCACGTGCGACAATATGGACTGCATATGTATTGATCCATCTTTAGTTGCGTTCAAATATGTTAAGTTATTTTGCCTCATAATATATGATAGTTAGTAAACTATTTTCTCAAGTAGCGTTATAGTTCAGTGGATAGAACACAGGACTTGAAATCAGAAGGTCGTGTGTTCGAGCCCCAAAAGAAACTAACTTTTTTTTCTGTAAAAATTATTGTTACCTGTGTATAGGTACGATGTGCATTGGTCGATGTATATACAGAAAATGATTTCCTGCGCTATATTTGCTCGCTTAAATAGCCGATTTCGACATGAGCTGGTGAACATGAAGTTACAAATAAAGACACGCCTGCAAAGAAGAAATCGATTGATATAGGGACTTTATAGCCTTAACCGGTGTTTCCTTTTTTCTTTTTTCCTTTTTTTTTTAGCATGTTCGTAAACATTTTCAGCTGATATTGTCAAAACAGTATTGTGCATATCGCTCGATTTTAAAATTCTAAGAAGAAAAAGGAACATAATATAAATAAAGCTTTGCGACTCTCGCCCGACTACAAATCAGTAGAGTTATTACTTGCTGGTCTTTTGGGATCATCAGGTCAAGTCAAAGTATAATACCGTTTACGCCGGTGCTAGGGTGTGTGAGAGGTATTGCATATTATGTTACCTCTCATGAACAGACTCAATAAAACCGAGGCTGCTGCTTTTCTCTCTTGTTTGTATTTTGTTGATTCCAGTGGATCCCCTTTTCAGTGTGTATTGACATTTGTTTTTTATGTGTGGCGGCTGTAAATACAACGCATAAGTGTATTAACTTACTGATCCTTTGGCATCAGTAAACCCAATCGGTGTAGATTTAAGTAGAATACCGCTTAAGCCGGAGCAAGGGGGAAAAAAAGATGTGTTACATCCTACATTACCTCTCATGAACAGACTCAATACAACCGAGTATGCTACTTTTCTTTCTTGTTTGTATTTGTAGTTACCATGGGATCTCATTTTCAGTATGTATCATCATTCACACTAGCGTGTGTCTAGTGATGTGTGGGGGCTGTATAAAGGTCTCCCTGAATACAAATCATCTCCCTGAATACAAATCAGTAGTGTTATTACTTACTGGTATTCTGGGATCATCATACTTTGTGGCTTTAAAGTAGAATACCGCATAAGCCGGTGCGTGGGGAGGGTTGGGAGTGGGGGGTGGGGCGGAGGGAGCGGCTTTTCTGCTTTTCTCTCGTGTTTTTGTTTGTTGCTTTCAAGGGAAACTCTTTTTTTACTATTTATTTATCTGAATTATTGAGGTTTTCCGTAGCCTGCATTTATAACGTTTTCTTTTTAAAAGTATAACATAACTCGATCTCAAATGATAAGTCACAATGATTGACAGGGGAAAATGTTTCAAATATAGAAAATGCCAACGTTCGCTTACGTGATAAGGTTGACCTTCGTGTATCAGTACATCAGAGCGACAAATAGAAAACGATATAGCAAACGTATAAACCACAAATATACTGCAGACATGGGCGACTATGGATTCAAATTCGACTACCTAGTTACAGTGGTGTTTCTTGCATTATTTGTAAGTGTATTGAAAGCGAGCACCTCAAGGAGGAAAGTGTCTTACAGCGTTTAACCACTTTGGAAAGTAAACAGAAGTAAGTTAAATTAAATTGTTGTGATTGACTAAAACTGTATGGACGTTTTTCAAACAGCTTTCGTTCTGATTGCATCTTTGTTTCTCTGCACTTAAGCAACACTATTTATTTATGATAACTATCTTTGAATGATTTATATATATACGCCGGTAGGGGGCGATGTCCGTGCGTCCTTCCGTTTGTCCGTCCGTCTGTCTCTCTGTATGTCTGTCCGTTTATATGTCCACCTGTCTGTCTGCTCGTTAACTTTCACCGGACATCTGATTGTGGCTAATAACTTTCAAAGTATAAGGTCTACAACAATGAAACGTTGCACAGCATGATCCAATGAATACATCTGATACAGTTCCATAACTATCTGGTTCATATATATATTTATTTTTTTCCCCTTTGAAAAATGTTTAACTTGGAACGTAACCTCGCCTTTTACAAGTGATTTTGGCTGACATTGTCTAAATATTAGGCGTACAACAATGCGATTTGCACAAATCTTCAATATGATCCACTAAATACATCTTTATAAAGGCATCTCATGAGGCCGGTATCTTTTTAATTATTTCCCTTTGCAAAAGGTTTAATCTGGAACTTAACCTTGCCAAGGATGGGTATATATTCCCCACTAGGCGGTGCCCTTGTTGTATATATCACATTGTGATATTCGATGCTTTACCTTTAATTCGATAAACATTAAATTAGCCTGCTTTTTTCAGGGAAAGTCAAAATGAGATTAAATTCCTTCGTGAAACGGTCTACGAGCAAACTGAGAAGATAAACTTTCTTGAGCGACAACTGCAATGTCAGAAGACGACCATACAGGAGAATACGAAACACATACAACAGAACAGACGAAAGCTCGATACCGTACATGACAGGTTTGTAAGAAAGTTTAAAGACAGTGGACATCAAACTAGTCCGGGAAATGAATCAACCCACATACAGGCAAAGAACGAGTCTGACAGCGGTATACACGATTCAGTGATCAAGTGTCAACAATGTGGGAATCCGAGAGGCATACAAAGAAAACAAGGTAAATACCTTCGTTTGTTTATGTAATCTATGGCTGTATTTGTTAGATCTCATTTTTAGCCGGATCGCGTAGCCGGATTTGGCGATAGTCCGTCCATCCGTCCGTCCGCCTGTCTGTCTGTCAGTCTTTGCGTTTTGACATTTTGGTCAAAGATTTTGGTTAAGTTTTTTTCCCCTCATTTCTCAAAAACGAATTGTCGAAAAGCTTTGAAACTTAGCACACATGTTCATTATCATTACACAATGTTATATGGCAAGAACCATAACTCTGTCATGCATTTCACCTGATTGATTTTTGAGTTAAAATGTTGAATTTGCAATTCGGCATTTGCACCACTATTGGTGCTTCACTTGTATTAATATCAACATGGAATACAAATCAAAATCACGAAGCATAACAACAATTACAATGACAAAAAAGTCCGCCTGTGGTTTAAACCAGGTTTTAAGGTGCACCAAACCTCACTCGTTCTCAACTGTCATCCCTATAAAGCGGCAAAAAGTGAATAAATAAATCACTGCTATGCTATATCTCAAACAAACAATCCTCATTATAGGCAATATAAGTATAACACAAATATAGCGTGTATATATCAATATAAAAAATGAAAGCATAGAAACACACAAAGCAAGTACTCATAACTTAGCACCGTCCTCTAAAGATTTAGGCAGACGTCATCATAGGGTCCACAATCTGTCCGGGAATGGCACATTAAAGGGGAAAGCCTTGTGGCGAACTGTGTAAATGGGTCAAACACTAAATATGCAGTGCGTTGCAAAATGATAAGAGTCATAACCTCTCATTTTAACAAGTTTAATAAAGTCGGTATGAAAGTGATCATGGCCAAGCTTCTTACGAAATTTATATATCACATAGAATGTGTTAGTCCTTGTTACCTTGTATATGTTAAAAGCAATTCAGGGTTGCGATAATCAAATTGTGCCAAGGGTTTTCGAAGTTTATGGCAAAGGTAGCCGTGATGGAGTAGCTTTTTAGTTATACAAAGCTACGCATATTAAAGTGTTCAACTCAACTACAAACTCTAGAAAAACGTTGAGAAACATAGTCTCATAAGATGATGCGCTGGGAACCACTCCCCACACCCACGACTAACCACGGATAATTAACGGTATTGAAATTAAACTAATCTCTCTTGTCATCAATTTTGCTTATTATTTCTCCATTTTCAGTTGAGAGATGAAATCAAGAAAAGAAACGACAGTATCAGAAATATCATCAGCTTTGTTAAGTTGAAGTCCTTTAGGGTATGCATTATTTACCATAGTAAGGCAGAAATGGTTGTCTCTTTATGTTTTGTGCATTGTCCTGTTTATTGACTGGTTAACTGGCTTATTTGATTTAGTTTGTGATCCAGCAGGGAGTTACGGTGCCATTGCGTTTGGGTACTGCAGTTTAAATAGAACTCTCCCCCCACCCCCTCATTTTTGCTGTTGATTAATATTATTTGTATCGTTACAGTTCAACCTGTTGGGATCGCATTTACAGCATATCTGGATCATGACCTTGAGGCTGGCGCTCACCAATCCATTACGTTTAATCAGGTTACTAGTTTATTACAATTGGATAACAAGTAGTATAACAGGCTGACAAAAATACTTATTCCAAGGTGTTTTTGTAATGGACTTAAGTAAGTTTTAAATGTCCACTAAATCATCGTTTTTCCTTTTTTCTTCTAATGCTACAAGGTCGATTTTTCATATCATAGGTTCTCACACCTTTCCAAGTTTAGCCTTGTCGTATTTGAGCTCCATGCAGTAGATGAATATTACAAAAAAAAATCGTATTATAATCTGATAAAGGATTGTAACTTGTTTAGGTGTAACATTTGTAAGCTCCTTTTTTTTAAATAAGTTTTTCAATATTTGTGATTCACTGGACTAAATGTCACCGGGATGTTTTGCAACTAGATGTTTCGAATTAAACATGTTTTCGTTCTTTCGCCACAACATAATGAAAGAATGAAACTGGCAGAGATCAGCAACAATAGTTACGCAACAGTTTAATCTTAATTGGAAGAGAGGGGTGCATTCATTTGATTGTACACCTATGTGGCTTTCAACATATAATAGCTATGCGCCCCTTTCGAGAAAAAGCACGAGAAAATGTTCCGGTGCAATATCGTAGAATATTGCACACTTAGCTCAATGCAAACTAAACGGGACAATATGAAAGTATACAATAATATAGGTTATTGAATTTGTATGGCTAAATATTACTTGGAACGAGTTGTTTTGGCAAAGGACGACGAGCTTGCGAGTCGTCCTGCGCCAAAACAACGAGTTCCAACTAATATTTATCCATACAAATTCAATAACCTTTTTATTGTATACTTTCATATTTTTTTCGATCAATGTAATTGTATGACTATTACTTTTCATTGTATTTGTGTTATTTTTATAGCTTTTGATGGAATTCTTATCTTGTCATTCAGTTTCATCTTGTGTGGATGATTATTTTGCGCGAGTCGGATGACGTCATTAAAAATATCAAGCGATTTTCTAAAGTTTGTTTACCATTCGATAACGTTTAAAACAGTGGGTCAGTGACCATTTCAATTATTTTATCAATTTCTGCCATAAAAGGTTGAAAAAAAAAACGTATTTTTTTGTTGACACTATAGGAAGGATTCCGTTATTTTATTTGAAAGTAGTTCCTTATTTCTATTTAGCGGCTCTTAGCAAGCACGAGAAAAAGTTCCGGTGCAATATCAATGTGTGCAATATCGTCGAATATTGCACACTTAGCTCAATGCAAACTAAACGGGACAATATGAAAGTATACAATAATCTACAATATTGCACACATTGATATTGCACCGGACCTTTTTCTCGTGCTTGCTAAGAGCCGCGAAATTGAAATAAGGAACTACTTTCAAATAAAATAACGGAATCCTTCCTATAGTGTCAACAAAAAAATACGTGTTTTTTCATTTTTTCAACCTTTTATGGCAAAAATTGATAAAATAATTCACTCACCAACTCTTTTTAACGTTATCGAATGGTAAACAAACTTTAGATAATCGCTTGATGTTTTTAATGACGTCATCCGACGTCGACGTCGTTTTCGCGCAAAATAATCATCCACACAAAATGAAACTGAACGACAAGATAGGAATTCCATCAAAAGCTATAAAAAAAATAACACAAATACAAAGAAAAGTAATAATCATACAATTAACATTGATCGAAAACAATATGAAAGTATACAATAAAAAGGTTATTGAATTTGTATGGCTAAACTCGTTGTTTTGGCGCAGGACGACTCAAGCTCGTCGTCCTTTGCCAAAACAACTCGTTCCAAGTAATATTTAGCCATACACAATCAATAACCTATAATATTAGGTCTGTGATTTGCGAACACGCAAGGACAGACCCATGCGAATAACGACAGGGGACCTAGCTGAGAGAGGCACACACATCAAACGTATATAACGAAAGGTTCAATACACGCTGATATGTGATATAGATAAAGACTATACAATATATGAATATGGCTGCATTCTTAAATTGCGAATTGTCTCTTTTAAAATTTAAGGTTATAACAAACGACGGGAATGGTTACAGCAAATACAACGGCGTATTTACTTGTGCGACGAGTGGAGTCTACATGTTCTCGTTTTTTATTGGACAAAGAGGCCGACATGAAGTATATGTGGACCTGAAGGTGAATGGCGTGAACGTTATCGACGCTGTGGCCGAGGGTTACCATAACACACAAGATCTTCAAGGTGGAAACATGGCCGTCATTCGACTGAAGCAGGGGGATCATGTTTGGGTGGATGCAGTATCGGCTTCTCACGTTGAAGGGTCATCTAATCTTCGCTTTACCTCATTTACTGGAATATTTTTGTATCCCTGAAGTTGACCATTTAAATTTTACGATGGCCCATTTGGATCACATTTACTTCGTTTCTATTTCCTACATTTCGAATTCCGAATTCCGCCTTCATGGGCGTAGCTTGGCTGAATATGATGTGTAGGCCGAGTTCTAGTGGGGTCCGGGGGCATGCTGCCTCGGATTTTTTTTCATCAAGACTGTCGGAGGTGCGTTTTGGCGTATATTTAGTGCCGGTGAATATGTCTATAAGAGCATCAATATCCTTACTTTTTACCGAACAGATTATACGGAACCCCATCCTTTGCAAAAAAGCAAAAACAAAAACATTTACCCATCGGTTATCTCTGGATCATATTTGAGTATATTTTGTTGCGATTTTATAATTTAGCTCCTTACCCACCTAGTCCTCCGATTTTTATTGGATTTTTTGGTATTTTTATTTTTTCGATTTCTCAGAAAAAAGTGTAGGCCGCGGCCTACACGGCCTATAGGAAGCTACGCCCCTGGCATTTAGAAGTAGGTAGTAAGTAAGTAAGCAGTACGAGTAAGAGAATAATACTAATACTTCTAAGAGTATAATACCATTACCATTACCACTACCACTACCACCACTACTACTAATAATAATAATGTATGCGTGCACGTGCATGTATGTGTTTTGTTAAATAACAGTGTTACTGTTAAATATACAGTTACTTCTCATAGTTTATATTTAATAATCATGTAATATAAAGGTGTATGAATATTGCCAGTGACTACCAATGTTGTAATGTTTTAATATAAAATCCGTATCCTTAAATTAAATTCTATATAATCTAAATATCCCTGTTAATCCTTTGTATAAATACATCGTAAAAGTATATACTATTATACCATATACATATACTCGGTAAAAATTTTTTGGACCAGGGTATATAAAGTCATATAAAAATAAAACTAGTGGATAGAATTTAAGCATAATTTTTTAGTAGCCAAGGTCTACCCTACCCGGTTAATTTGGTACCAGAAACATTAAATTCCAAACAAGATTTGATTTTTAAAAAATATCGCGAACACACAAAGGGTCTGTAAAAATGTTGCAAAGTCCATAAAAAGTAACAGTTACGGACACATTCGAGTAACCAATAAAAAGATTATTATTTTTTCGCAAACTTTCATTGCAAACGATAATTATTGTTGATTGTTGATCTATTGTGAATTATCAACTGAGATAATAAGGGTTATGGTCGAATGTCATGGTTCAGAGATCATTGTACGGGTTCGAACACTACCATGGTCCAAAACTTTTTTTACAGAGTATATAAACAAACTCCTACCTGAATAACTGTTAATCCTTGGTACACTATAAACTTCAATATAAAATATAAGATTGTCAGAAATACACTTCCTATTGGTGCAAACATGAAAAAACAAACGTCCTTTTTTGTGTGTTGTCTTTTTCATTGTCTCTGAGGCGAAGCCTTTACCATCTCTTAAAATCTAAGTGGTACGAATAAGCTGTAATATATACGAAAGTTCATACGCGGATCCAGGATTTAACTCGAGGGGGAGCAAACGTTTTCACAGTAACAACAACAAATGTTGTTGTTTTCCGATTTTTCCAGGTTGGTGTATCTAGAGGGTGTCCAAGGGAGGTCCACAAGGGGTCCAACCTTTACATACCTTAATATTTTATATAATTTATAAAATCTCAGTCCGACCCTCCGCACGGGCTTCTCTCTGGATCCGCTAGTGATCCACTCTGAGTTTATACACCACCCTGGATCCGCTAGTGATAAACACCATCCACACACATAACAATATAATATTTATTGACTTCTGAATTAATTCCGCATTCCGAATTCCGCATTCCGCGTTCCCAATTTCGCATTCCGAATTCCGCATTCCGCATTTGGAGTTCGAAATGCATGAGGAAAAACAAGGCTTATCCGCAAGATTTGATCTAAATTATATAATATATATTATATTAAGGTATTTAAAATCTAAGATCCCCTCTGGATCTCCCCTGGACCTTACCATGGATACCCCTCACTACCCCACACCCACCCGTGAAAAATCAAAAATAATGTTTGGTTTTTATTGTTAAAACATTTGGTCGTAGACTCCCTCCCCACGCCTCGAGGTAAAATCCTAGATCCGTGTATGTGGATCCTGGGGTCACATCTATCAATCTATTGAGTTAAAAAATGTTTTGCTTTTTTAATTATATTATTTTTAACTTTCGGATATATATTAAAGCGTATTCGCACCACTTGGATTTTACGAGAGGGTAATGGCTTCGTCTCAGAGAGAATTGAAACAAGAGACCCAAGAGGGCCTGTGGACGCTCTACTGGCTAATATGGCTCTTATAACATCAATGAAGCGAGTGACTATCATCTTAAAGAGGCAAAATATAGCATTTTTAACTAAATCAAGAGCCATAACTCCGTCATTACTGTTCCGATCTGGGTGGTTTTCGAAGTTGGTAGAGATAATAAAAAAAAAAAAAAAAATAATAATAATAAAAAAATAATAAAAAAAGAATCTTGTAAAGTTTGGTAAAGATCAGATGAACAATGAAGGCCCTATCCATAACAAGGCAAAATATAACATATTTAACGAAGTCAAGGGTCATAACTCCGCTGTTACCTGTCTGATTTGGCTGGTTTTCGAACTTATCCGAGCTTTTATTGACATTAACAATCTGGTAGAATTTGGTAAAGATCGGATGAAAATTGGAGGCCGTATCGTCTTAACGAGGCAAACTATAGCATTTTTCACTAAATCAAGGGCCATAACTCCGCTGTTACTGGTCCGATTTGGCTGGTTTTCGAACTTTTCCGAGCTTTCATCTGGTAAAGTTTGGTAAAGATCAGATGAAAAATGAAGACTTAACGAGACAAAAGTTAACGACGGACGGACGACGGACAACTCGGCATCCCATAAGCTCTGCTGGCCTTCGGCCAGTAGAGCTAAAAAAACACTCGCAAACATGTTTGCACTAGTAATACATTTTGAAAATCTTATATTTTATATTGAAGATAGTGTATATATACAAAGGATTAACAGATACTCAAGTAGGAGTTTGTGTATATGTATAGGGTATAACAGTATATACGTGTATGGTGTATTTATACAAAGGAAACACGGATACTCAGGTTATAGGGAATTTAACTTAAGGTTATGGGGTTTATATAAAAATACAACAATCGTGGTCACTGGCAATATTTATACACTTTTGTATTACCTGATTATTAAATATAAAACGAAAGAAGTAATTTTACTGTGATTTTACAACACACATACTCGTGCACGCATACATTATTATTATTATTATTATTATTATTATTGCTATTATTATTATCTTACTACCTACTTCTAAATGCGGAATTCGGAATGCGGAATAATTCGGAAGTGAAGAAATAGAAATGAAGTAAATGTGAGCCACATGGGCCATCGTTCTCAATGCTATTGCATAGTTGGATAAATACAAATAAAACAAACCTTGATTAAATGTATTGTTTTAAGTTCTTGTCTATTTATTTATTATACCTCACGTTTACACTCCTGTATAAATTAGCGTGAAGCAATTTTTACTGTTCACCGGTAAACACTTTTTACTGTCACACGATTGTGACGTCACGGTAAGTATAAAAATAGTTTTTGTTTTTTTCCAATTACGACACGCTTTGCGCAATTTGAAATTGGTGGACGCTTATTAAAATACAGTTGCAGTTATGTCAATCGTAAGAAGCATGGTTTACCAAACAACAATAAACAAACATTTCGAGCAAATTCACGACAATTTCGGAAGTGGATTTGCACACCATGGAACTGTCCATTTTTTGTTCGATATAATAAAATAAATATTGCATCCCAGTGAGGGTGACACCTCGATTGACATTATTTTCTTCTGGTTGACAAAATCCATTATTATACCTCACGTTTACACTCCTGTATAAATTGCCCATACCCTTCGCGTGAAGCAATTTTTACCGTTCACCGTTAAACAATTTTTGTTATTATACCTCACATAAGACGCCCATGCTTTATATACTCTTACACGATTGTGACGTCACGGGAAGTTTGTTTTTTCCCCCAGTAACGACACGCTGTGGCAATTGGAAATCCGTGGACGCTATTAAAATACATTTGAAGTTATGTCAATCGTAAGACGCTTGGTTTACCAAACGACAATAAAAAAAATGTGGCGAGCAGATTTGTTACTTTAAATCAAAACTGGTATATAAATTAAAAAAAAAAAATCTTGAATCATTCGATTTTTTTTCCCCTCATATATTTAAATTTTAATCAAAACATTTGTTCGGTATAATAAAATAAATATTGCATCCCAGTAAGGGTGACAGTAGATATTGTCAACCTTCGGAAAAATAATGTTAACCTCGTCTTCGCCTCGGTTGACATTATTTCCCTCTGGTTGACAATATCCACTGTCACCCTCACTGGGATACAATATTTATATACTGTCACCTTCACTGGGATGCAATATTTATATAATATCAAGCAGAAAATACGAATAAAATGCCTAAAAGTGTTTGGTATAGCAACTTCGCATTCACAAGGGAGATCTACCACTACGAGCCCATTTAGTGGTGGACCTCTCGTTCGTTCCACAATGTCAGCTAGCTCTCCTAGTGAATATTTATGTCTCCGTCTATAGCGGCACCGTGTCAATGATGGCAGACATGCTGAGAAAATGAGTTATTAATGTGTTATTAAAACTTAGAATCCCCAAACTCACCGCAGTGGTTACTTCCCCTATCTGTTACAGTAACCACTGCCACCGCACAAATTTATAGCTGAATCCAGCTGAAATCCAGCTATTTAATTTTTTGGTTATATTTTTTTAGGTCAATATTTCAACTCGCTTTGTTCATAATATAGGAAAATAGAGTGAAAAACGGTATCTGATTACAAAAATAATTTATTTATAAAAAAATCAAATTTAGCGAATATATATATTTAATATGCACACCGGTTACTTGGTTACTTGTGAACAAACAAGTATTCCGTTAACAAATGTACAGAAGCTGTGCGTACATTTAATATAGAGATTACATTCAAGCCACAACAGGTTGAATGTTTTCAACATCTTCTCGAAGGTGATGATGTTATTGTCAATTTGCCTGATAGTTAGGCAAGAGTTTGCTGTACCAAGCATTAGGCCAGAAAAAAAAACACCTGTGTTTCTGGTTACCCGACCGTCCCTATTTCTCCTTCTCTCCTTGCAAAATCACTACAAATTAACTACTTGACAAAGCTAAAGATACCTTTAACATCGACCAAATTAACTACTTGACAAAGTTAAAGATACCAAACCACATGGGCAAAAAAAACCAAAGAAACCCCCCCCCCCCCCCAAAAAAAAAACCTACCTACCTACCCTATTTTTTTCAGCTGGGTAACGACTCGCCTTAGGTGCCTTTCGTACATCACCAGCCGAAAGTCTATATGTTGAAGCTAATGAACCATCACTGTCTCATAGACGGGACAAATTAGCTCTTCAATACGCCATTAAATTAAAGTCTAACCCTTCAAACCCAACTTTCGATAATGTCTTTAATCCTAGTTGTGAACCTCTTTTTGATCGAAAACCGAAAGCCATTCGACCATTTGGTCTTCGTATTAAACCAAAATTAAGAGACACTGAAATCGACCTAAATTTGATTGCCAAGTACAAAGTACCACAAATTCCACCGTGGACTTTGGAAACACCAACAATTATTTTTGATCTTTGTAATAATAACAATTCCAGTATAGACCCTACAGTCTTTCAAAGCAAATTTAATGAAATTAAATCGAAATACAGTAACTTTCAACATATATACACAGATGGCTCTAAAGATGGAGATAAGGTAGCTGCAGAAGCTGTTGTTCACAAACACAGCATAAAGAGCCGCCTGCCTGACAAGGCCTCTATCTTTTCAGCTGAACTTAAGGCAATTGGACTTGCCTTAAATTATATTCAGGAATCTGATGATGACCATTTTGTAAACTTTTCTGATTCCCTTTAATCTCTTCAAGCACTGGGTAATATGAAACATGATAACCCAGCCGTGCTTCAACTTTTAGCAAAGTACAATTCTCTTATAATTGATAATGTTATTACTTTCTGCTGGCTTCCAAGCCATGTAGGAATACGTGGTAATGATAGAGCTGATAGTGCTGCTAAGGCAGCATTAGATTTACATATATCTAATACCAAATTACCTTATACTGATTTTAAAAGTTGTATTAACACATATATTCGTAACTCTTGGCAAAGCGCTTGGGAATTGTCAGTTAACAATAAACTCCATTCAATTAAACCGTTACTCGGAGAATGGCGTTCTTCTGGTAGACCCATTCGTCGAGAGGAAGTTGTCCTAGCCCGGTGCAGGATAGGGCATACACGTTATACTCATTCATATTTATAACAAGACGAGCAATTACCAGAATGTATACCCTGCTTTGCACCGTTAACGGTCAAACAAATCTTATTGGAATGTGTAGACTTTGATCCTATGCGTCAAAGGTACTACAATGTTGATACTATGAAAGTGTTATTTGATACTGTAGATTTTAGTCTTTTTTTTGATTTCCTAAAAGAGATCAGACTATATAAATCATTATAATGTGTTCTTATATATATATTTACTTGTTTATATACCCGTTGACGGGCATTTGTTGATTTACATACATAGTTTATATTACACCTTATTATCCTTTATTTTTTAATAGTTTTATCATTATATATTTACATTAATATTTTAATTAATACTTCATTTCTTCATTTTTCATCAATATTTGCGCACAATATGACCCATTTATGTGTCGACGTGCCGTAAAACACCATTCATTCATTCAGCTGAGTAACCAGAAACACAGGTGTTTTTTTTTCTGGCCTTACCTAGTGTATCGCCATTTGGTAATCACATGGCCTCAGCTATCGTCACGTGATTTGTGTAGTGGCAGGGATTATTGGCTACAATATCACTGCGCGCAGGTTGATAAATAATCCCCACCTGTGTTGTTGTCCACCGGGTCCTAAACCTTCAGGGGTCAGTAATTTAATAATAGTTTGAGTGTATTTATTAAGCATCACAATACTACTTGCAACATATGCAAAGGGATTGAGCTACTACTAAGTTATTACAACATGTTTTATCCACTTACAGCTCTCCATTGTGGCTGAAAATTGTATGTGATTATCGCTTTGAAATTGTAACAATAAATTTGAATATGAATTTGGATGGGATAAAACACACACAAAAAAAACCATTTAACTATACAAAATATATATACTGGTACATAACATATTTAAACACTGCCGTGCCATCCGCCGCCCACATAATTACCCATCATCCCTGATCAGGCGAATAAAGACAAGAACGACAGCAGATAGACACACTAAATAATTACTGATACGAATTTAATGGTTTTTGGAACCGTTTAGTGTTTAATACGTTTTTGAACTTGACTGAATAGAAAATGATTGCGCTCGTCTGTTAATTGCTTGTTGCCATATAAACGTTTTCATGGACATAAAGCAAGGAACTCTCGAGAATCTAACAATAATTGCGGTCTGTCATTTCTAAAACGTATACATCTAAAAAAATAGTGTACAGCGTCCTCAACTCCATCACCGCAGACGCATTGGGATTCTCCCTCAAATGATTAAAATAAAGATCAGCGTTTCAAACGCGCATGTTGAACTGCAAGGTATCTCTCACCAATATGTAGTAAGTTACTATCGAAGGTTTGGAATAATTCTTAAGTCGAGAGAGATGGTGATTCGCGAGGGTTAATATCAAGTTCCTTCCATAGTTTTAGAGATGATGGTAAGAATGACAGTGAATATATATTAGTTCTTCTGGGTAAAGTAACGAAGTTGGAATTATTTCTCAAATTATAAGGACTAGTTCATTCAAGTACTTCAGTAATCTCCATTTTTTAAACTGGGAAATCAATGTCAACTTTTGTATATATCTTCAATCGGACAAAGACCCATGTGTATTTTATTTTTTTAATTTGTCTTTCTCATATATATATAAAGATATTTGATTCGGTGTTTGACGTTTTAGTTTAACTTTCATCAATTTCATTGAACCTAGTGCCTTAGATGCAGATGTTACAATATTTGAAATATGCTCATGCTAGGACCCATCATCACTAAGGGTTATTCCAAGATGCTTATGATGGTCAACAAAATTCAAGCTAAATGGGTATTTTCAGAAAACGAAAAGATGGACGATTCATAATAGCAAGTGAAAAGAATACGACTTCTGTTTTGGATGCAGCTGATATAATGTATACATAACTACTATATTTAACAAACAATACAAGTAGTTGTTATATGCCCGTTTCAAAAACGGGACATTTTATGGTGTGGGCTAGTCCGTCCGTCCGTCCGTCCGTCCGTCTGTAAACCGTTACGCATTCCACACGATAACTTCGAAATAATAAGATCCACCCTTATGAACTCCATAGCTAGATTGCCATTGAAAAGAAGAGAAACATTGTTGTTTCCTTGCGTTGTAGGTCAAAGGTCAAAGTCACTAGAACCTCATAAGGAAATATGTATTTCGAGCGATATGTCAAAAGCAACACACAGCCTTATGAAACTTCATAGGTACATTGCCCTTGGCGAGAGTAGGAAGTCTATTGTGTTTGGGGTCAAAATGTCAAAGATTAAGATAATTATTACCTCATATGGACAAAACTCCGGAAGAATAACATTTACATTCATAAAACTAAACTTCACAGGCACGTTACCCTTGGACCCTATTGATTTTGGGGTCAGAAAATCAACGGTGAAGATCATGACCTCACATGTACAAACGCAATCACACACTCATGCCACTTCATATGTGCATTTACACTTTAGCTTTTTGGGTCATCAAGGTCATATTGACCTGACAATGACCCATCCTGAGAAACACTTGAACCACTGTAAATTAAAAACTACTTGAGTAGTTCTCTTGAAACTACTTGACCTTTTCTCTTGAAACAAGCTTTCGATTCATTTTGGCGTTATTAGGTCAAAGGTTAAGGTCTTGGTGATCTGATCAAGAAAATGCATTCCTTGTTAATATTTATATGTTATACTAATATATCTACACTCTTTAAACTGTAAACAAATCGTGTTCATGTTGCATCAACCATCACAACTACTTTTTGTCGAACCGCTTTAGCAGAAAGCGAGACAAAGTGGGAACAATGGCGAATGTCCGACCGTCTATCCGTACGACCATCCGTACGTACATTACAAAGGTAAACATTTGTATTAAATTGTTCATTCAACAATATCTTTTAAACTGAAAATGATTCAACTTTCAAATTTGGTCAGTGGATGTATTATGACATATGCATATAACACACACGCGTTTGTATATGACCATGGCAATTATCTTTACAAAGATAGAACAATAATTTAGAAACAAACAAAATATGTATATACAATATCTTTCAGCAATAGCCTTAAAACTATTATTGATATCAAGCCAGAGAAACCCGAAAATAAGCCATTAAGGACACGACAAGGCATGCTTGAAGACAAGCATCAAAAGCAACCGTCCTTTCAGGATTTAGACAGACGTGGTCATCATAGGGCCAAGTCCGTACATCGCACACTCGAAGTGGACATCTTAGTGACGAACTTCACAAGGTTCAACAACTAAACAAAATTTTGATTTTTTTTAGTCTGTGGAATTATTGTCCACTTTCCAATAATAAAAGTGCCAACACTGTTGCAAACCGAAAGCACGGAAAGGCAAACAGACGAATTTAGTTCTGTGCATTTAATATTTGCCTGTATGCCTCAATGCTCAGACCTCATTTTATTGACATGGAAGGAAAATCAAATCACGAAACGAATATGTTTGAGAAATAATTGGACTAATTGTAAAACCTTGTCAAATGATTACTTTTTAACAAGCATCCGATTTCCTCAACATTATTTAAACACATATTAGCCATTTGTTTTCAGTGAATTAATGCGTAAAACGTTAAACGTTTTCCCACTACGAAGATTGGCTATACCACTTGTTTAGGTTACTTCTATTTCATGCTTTGTATGTTCTTGACGTTCTTGACATATAAATTGAATTGAATGGGATTTTATAGTCGCACCAACAGCTTAGGTCATATGGCGACTTTTCCAGCTTCCATTGGTGGAGGAAGACCCCAGGTGCCCCTCCGGGCAATCGCCTGGATATAACCACCGACGTTCCGCAAGCTAGCTGGGTAACTTCCTCACATAAAGATGCCTAGGCCCATGCGGGATCGAACCCGCAGCGGTGAGGGGCAAGTGAATTCAAGTCAGAGACTCTAACCACTCGGCCACGGACGCCCCCTCTCTTTACATATAAATGTGTATATACTACACAAAGTTTGCTAAGCACCAATATTGCTTAAAACTCAACAATTCATTTTGTTTTACGATTTATGTGAAATTCATTATTTTATTGTCAAAAATTGATTAGAAAACAATGTTCTTGTATATGTGTGCATGTCATCATACAAAACACAGTTTTACGCGGTATTGGGGAGAGAAATTGTTCAAAAGGAATGACTTGGTGCTTAGAAAATGTTGAGTATCATAAATTTAGTAGTCTACCAACGCTGGTACATTGTGATACACAATGACTACTCAAAGTGTGTGAACAGCGATAACAGTGGGTAGTTTAGCTGTTGATTGGTAGTCACTTTGCATATTGTTTTTAACGTTACAGTTCAGCCTTATGGGATCGCCTTTACAGCATAGTACATTGATCATGCCATGGATCCCGGCGTTTAACAAACCATGTTCAATAAGGTAATGCAACCAACCTGTTTTTTTAGCTCGACTATTCAAAGAATAAAAGAACTTCTGTAATAACCCTGACGCCGATACAAAACGTGTACATGTACCTCATATAATTATCACAAAAAAAGAAATATAAAAAGATCGGACAGGGAAAGTAGCATTCAAGGAGGACAGTAAACCACAAAACACAGAAACAAACACGCAAACAGACAAACAAGAAGGCAAAAGCAATAATAAATGCAATTGACATCACAAACACAAAAGGGTTGACAATAGGGCTACCGCCTTGGAACGGTCAGTGGCAAAGTAAGCCACTGGGGTTTAAGTTGCAGTAAGTTTATACATACGTATTCCATTTCATATGTTAACTGGAACACACACGAGGAACATAACACCAATCTTTTCCTGTTTTTCGGGAACGACAAATAAGTCAATCCAATTCATATATTTACAATTTTATTTTGTGGACAACTTAAGAAATCAAATCAATAAATAAAGTGTGAAGTCAACGTAACATATAAACTAAAACTATCATTGAAGGCGATGAATACCCCGCTTAAATTCTAAGCCAAACGAAGGGCCATAATTGTGTAATAAATTAGGCAATCAACAATGGGTGATATAGAGGGAAGAATGCTGAAATATATTAAATGGATGATTACTTGTACGTTTTTCAATACTGGGTATTTCTAAAAATAAAACGTGTAATTTGCAATAGAACAGAATGTCTTACGGCTAGTTGGCATTCAAACAAGAAAAAAATGATTTCTAGCTTTGCACCAGATACCAATGCTAAACATTATTTATAAATATTAACCTTTATTGTGTAAAATAATCCTGTTTGTAAATGCTTAAATAACAATATGAAAGGTTGCTCAATTCAAGATGTTTAATGGTATTCTAGTTTGGTGCCCTTTAAGTCAAATACCTAGCGTAATCACCGATTAGTAATCACCGATTACATTAATCGCCGATTACATTAATCACTTTACTAATTACCATACACATTAGCTTTGATCATTATTCTTAAAACATGTGTTATACAATGGTATCTCATGTACTCAACGTTAACATGTTATTTCCGTTTATATTACATAATTATTGTATCACAATATACTTTAACATTTAATCGCCGACCACTATGTTGCATCGGTCATACATCATTATGTATTATTATATCTCACATAAAACGCCCATGATAAATCCCCATAGACAACAATGTGTAATTTCTTACTATCTTACGTGAGGGTGAGAGTACAGGGTGATAGTAAATCGCAGGGTGATAGTAAAAACATTATCATATGCGCAGCTTTGATGCGCACTGTTTCGGTGACGTCATCGGTTCAGTATGATGAAATTGCTCTTTTTACTTCATCATAACTTCAAAAGTACTTGACCGATTCCAATAAACTACCACTCATTTTCTTAGTTATGTTATTTCCAATCCAACGAAATAACTTTCATAGCAACTTTCTGGAAAAAAAATGGTTTCGGCAAACACACTGCTTCACTGCGCATGTCCCGTTTCACTCAAACAAGCAGTGGAGCAGTCTATCTCTATACTGAAAATGAATCTTATTTTTGCCCGAGGCGTTTTCGTTATAATAACATAAATATCACATTCATGAGAGGGTGATAGTAAGAATGTTCACTCTTCGGATATTGATTATCATAACCTCAGGGTGAATTGAATTGAATTGGGGTTTTAAGGCGCTCCTCAGGGTGAACATTCTTACTATCACCATGTCATGAATGTGATATTTATATAATATTCTATTTGAAACGAATTGTAAAATACGTCCGCTGGCTAGTGAGCGTTCTGCATCATAACAGCACCATACACACACACACACACACACACACACACACACACACACACACACACTACAACATGTGTAACCACACTACTCTTCAACATGTAATAACATGTAATCGCCAAACACTATAACATTTAACCACCGTACCCCCAAACACTACAACATGTAATAGCCGTACACTTAAACATATAGTCATCAAACACTATACGAGTAATCTCCGTACACTTTAACATGTAGTCACCAAACACTATAACATGTATTATTCGTACACTTTAACGTGTAGTCACCAAACACTATAACATGTATTCTTCGTACACTTAAACATGTAGTCACCAAACACTATAACATGTATTATTCGTACACTTTAACATGTAGTCACCAAACACTATAACATGTATTATTCGTACACTTTAACATGTAGTCACCAAACACTATAACATGTATTCTTCGTACATTTTAACATGTAGTCACCAAACACTATAGCATGTAATCTCCGTACACTTAAACAAGTAGTCACCAAACACTATAGCAAGTAATCTCTGTACACTTAAACATGTGGTCACCAAACACTATAACATGTATTCTTCGTACACTTTAACATGTAATCACCAAACACTACAACATGTAATCTCCGTACACTTAAACAAGTAGTCACCAAACACTATAGCATGTAATCTCCGTACACTTTAACATGTAGTCACCAAACACTATAACATGTATTCTTCGTACACTTTAACATGTAGTCACCAAACACTATAGCATGTAATCTCCGTACACTTAAACAAGTAGTCACCAAACACTATAGCATGTAATCTCCGTACACTTTAACATGTAGTCACCAAACACTATAACATGTATTCTTCGTACACTTTAACATGTAGTCACCAAACACTATAGCATGTAATCTCCGTACACTTAAACATGTAGTCACCAAACACTATAGCATGTAATCTCCGTACACTTTAACATGTAGTCACCAAACACTATAACATGTATTCTTCGTACACTTTAACATGTAGTCACCAAACACTATTAAATGTAACCTCCATACACTAAAACATGTAGTCACCAAACACTATTAAATGTAACCTCCATACACTAAAACATGTAGTCATCAAACACTATAACATGCATACACTTTAAGATAGGTAATAACATGTAATCTTCATTCCATTTTACTCACATGGTCACGATGGTGATCTATAGGGTAATACATATATTTAGAATACTATTATTGAGAATATCATATTTATCAAACTATAGCTATATGACAAATGCTGCTCAATTCAAACTTAACAATAGGCTATACGTAAATACATAATCACGATGAAAAATGTAGCAAATACATTCAATAATACTGTATTGGTGTAATACATTACTTTATTCTAATACATTTTGAAATGAGGTTAAAAAGGCAATGCCACGGTACCACGTAAGATGGCATGGTACTTGTCGAGTTATTAACATATTTACCAAACACAAGCATTTGTGGTAAATGTAATACAAGCGTTACTTTTAGCGTCTACACGTGTAAAAACGTGTGATGTTTGGTGCGCGCTATAACCTGCTTTAAACGCCCAGCGGCCTTTGCCCCAATGGAATTTTCAAGGTGGTACCCATTTTGTCAATCATTTTATGTCTTTAGTGTCTGGATGATTATTAATCCATGTAATTGTGTCTGGATGATTATTAATCCATGTAATTGTGTCTGGATGATTATTAATCCATGTAATAGTGTCTGGATGATTATTAATCCATGTAATAGTGTCTGGATGATTATTAATCCATGTAATTGTGTCTGGATGATTATTAATCCATGTAATTGTTGATTTTTTTAATGTGTGTTTGGCTGTTTTTCTGTGAATGATATATGTCCAGTTCGACTTTTGTATCTTCTTTTATATGACAGTCGGAATATACAATAACAAAACATACACGCAAAAAATTAAAAATGAGAAAAAAAAGTAAACGAAGAAATCCATCAACATGTTCTATTATCGGTATTCATGTGTTTATTGACGAGCAGATTTCATGTTTATGACAATCGAAGAGAGCGTATTTGAACTTGGAAAATATGTATATACAGCTGTTACTTCTAAACTTGTTTGCCGTACAATGTATTTTATGAATAAGGTATGCGATAGTCCATTTTTCATATCCTTTAAGAGAAAACAGTACGGATATGGTATTCATGGCAAGATCATACGATGGCAAGCTAAAAGAACACGGGCCTAATAACGAGTTTTTTTGAAGATTTACTGTAAGTAGTTCGCAAGCAGTTCATGCTAAGATAACCCACATACATAGTGAGTGTCTGCTTTTGTCTGTTAGTATATACGTGACACATGCTTTGTTTTCTACTCGTTTGTGCAAAGAACATGTGAATACATATACAATTAATAAAAAACGTTAATGCCAAGTCATTCCACTTTATGACTGGTCATAAAATCAATTTAAATTGATTGAATATTCAATAACAACTTAAACATCAGAACAATAAACTTAAATAATGCTTTACTGTCCTATTAACAGTGTTATTAAAGTACGCACCAACCCTAACAAACACATTCAACTTTACTTTGAATTTACGTTTTATTTTCGTGAACTCTTGGTTTGACAACGTCTTCAAGTTGATTAGCTTTAACTCGCGTTTTTCTACTCACGCCATGAGTTTCACTGTTGCTTTGGTACTACCATAGGTTGCTTTGGTACTACCGTAGTTTGCTTTGGTACTACCGTAGTTTGCTTTGGTACTACCATAGGTTGCTTTGGTACTACCGTAGTTTGCTTTGGTACTACCGTAGTTTGCTTTGGTACTACCATAGGTTGCTTTGGTACTACCATAGGTTGCTTTGGTACTACCGTAGTTTGCTTTGGTACTACCGTAGTTTGCTTTGGTACTACCGTAGTTTGCTTTGGTACTACCGTGTAGTTTGCTTTGGTACTACCGTAGTTTGCTTTGGTACTACCGTAGTTTGCTTTGGTACTACCGTAGTTTGCTTTGGTACTACCGTAGTTCCAATAGTCTGTGTCAGTTTAAGTAGTTGTATTAATGACGGTAAACCCACTGTGTGTACAATGGTTGTTTCCTTCGTAGTTCACGGATTGCCTTTTGAAACACCATACTGTTGTTGTTTTTGTCACTAGGCTTTTTTAAACTTGGTTCTTGGAGTCTCGGCAGTATTTGAGCAGATTAATACACTGGTTGCATATGTTGCTGTTCTCGCTAATTCTTTCTGAAGGCTAAAGGGAAGGTTTTCTTCAAAGCCGCCATGTATTCACAACGCCTGAAAGATGTTGGAGTTACATACATGAGCACGTGTATACTGTAATTTGTCTTTCGGTTAACCTTCTTCTCCTCTGAAGATCGAAACAAAACAGTTCCTTGCAGAAGTTGTTAGACACTGAGAACGTTCACAGTTTAGCGAGTTTCATTCGAACACTGGTTTTATTTATCCGTTCCCGATTTGCCTTTTCTAAGCGCCACAGCTGCACTTTTCTTCAATATTGTAAGACACTCTGACAACTTATCGTCCGTTTTGACCAACTTCTGTTCATGGTCTTCGAAGGATTTTCTTATACCATTTGCACCGACATTTTCTTTAGTTGCAGCAACTGAAACAGATACTGGAATGGAATTAATATCACTGAACCTCAAATAAATGATTTTAATAATTTAATAATTTATTAGATATATTTTGAAACACTAATCATGAATACAAAGTAGATATACATAATGTCATTACACTTAATAATTACCAGTAAGACATAGCATGCTAGTTTGGTCAGGGAGTAGGTCAGGGAGTCAGTACTTACTACCTGGTTTGGTTGACCCCTTAAAAAAACGAAATCGACCGTACCTAATTTATAAAATACAAAAATCAGCTTTCGTTATATCGATAAAACTATGTAGGTAAATGTGAACTGTCTGGCATCAGATTGTGCTAGACAAGGGTACACACATGTGTTGTGCGATTTCAGAGTATATATTCAGTAAAAATGGAGTATGCATACAAAATTGTAATAATATATTAGAAAAAGACAATCACCAGCATACAAATAGTAAATAGCTTCAATGCGACGTACATCAATATATCTTAATCATTGGAAATGCAGTTAGTATTGTTTTAAATTACACGATACTTCAAGCTTTAGATTTCATATATTGAACACACTCACTATATTGTCTCATGTCATGGATGCCGTTTTGAACGTCTCTCATATCTCTGAAGAAATCTCTCAAAGCTTTGGCAAATTCCACATCGAGTCCAGGTGGTTGTGCCGGTGCCGCACCGGCTCTGTCTTTATGCTTCGAGCTAGCTGCTGATTATCGGAAAATAATATATCAATAAATAAAATTCTCATTGGTTGATGAATTGCATCTGTTAATATAATTTGTCAAAATGTTATCATATATATTACCTTCATATGATATAATTGTATCATGTGAACTATTCAGTTCATCCACTGCAACCATTTGTCACCTAGTCGGATAACGAGATATTGCTCAATATTAGAAAAATCACAATACACGGTAAAAGCCTTCTTATGCTTAAAGAGTACCTTTCATTTCTTAAAATTTAAAGAAAATTGAATCTATCCAATGTCATACATCCTCAAAGGACGGCAGCGTGTGATATTTGTCTTGCTCTTATCTTGTCATACCTTAACGGGTTGTTCTTTCGTTGCCCTGGCTTCTGCCAAGTCACTGAGTACTTGCTTTGTGTCTTTCTACGCATTTTTATATTTACATATACATGCTCATCTAGGTGTTGTACTTATATGACATATTCATACTGCCTTGTTTGTAGAGAATATAGCCTGGCGGGGATTTATTTACGTACACTGTCCCGTTTTATTGGGATGACATTAGGGTAAGAGTGCGGTTTGGTGTACCCTATTGTTTGGGGCGCTTGTTTCAGCCAAAGGGATTTTGGTCTTTTAAGATAAAATTAATAAGCTACCTAAATAAGTTGTATATCAGTGAAACAGACATATTTAGTGGTAAATAAAAATACCTTATTTTTCAAAATCGGTTGAGAAATAAAAATGTCATGCGCGATAGTTGTTTTTGATGGGGCAATTCTGCTGCATGAAATTTCTTAATTTTCTGCTGTTCCATCAACAAAGAATTTACATAGGAAAAGTCCCATCAAAAAATCATTTTGGCTGTAAAATATTTATTTCTCAACCGATTTTCAAATTTAAAGTAGTTTTATTTACCACTAAAAATGCCAGTCCTAATGATATATAACTGATGTGCGTATTATTTAAATTGCTCAAGTTACTACAGAAAAAGCTTTGGCTGAAACAAGCGCCCCAAACAATAGTACCTGGTTTAAACTTCCAGAAACCTTTTTGCCACTGGTCATTCGGAGGCGATAGCCGTATTGTTAATCCGTGTGTGATTGTGATATGTTAATCCGTGTGTGATTGTGACGTCACATGCCTTGCTTCTTAATCATTATCACGTGTTCTTGGAAATCTACACTTTTGTTCGACTTGTATACATACGTTTGATTCATTTAAAGGGTTTAATTTATTATTGAAACAAATGTTATTTACTGTAACAAGGTGTGTGTTTATTACAGACTTTCTCGCTTTGTTCTGGTTCCCGGTCTTGAATTTTTTTTATTTTGCGTAGGTTGCGTTGACTATTTGCCATAAATAATTGGTTAATCAGTATTTCATATCATATAAAGTAGGTATACAAGTCAAACAGGAAATGTAGCATTCATAGAACACAGTCAACCAAAAAACATAACAAACAGACATATATTACAAGGAAGAATTGAAGCAAAATAGGGGACGCTAGAAACACGAAAGGGTTGACAATATGGGTGCCGGGCTTGATCTCAAGGGACCAGTAAGTACTAACATTACTGAGGCGTATTCGATTTGCCTTTATACAGCCGCCACACAGAAATAAACAAAAGCTAGTGTGAATTTCAATTCATACTAAGATCCTTAAGAAACCCTTAGAATGGGATCCCTAATCCCCAACCCTTGTGTTTGTGAAGTTAAATGAGGTTTCAATATGATATCTGTTTAATATGCGTTTTTAGGATGGCTGTGTTCAGTGGATGCTGTTTAGGATGACTGTGTTCAGTGGATGCTGTTTAGGATGGCTGTGTTCAGTGGATGCTGTTTAGGACGGCTGTGTTCAGTGGATGTTGATTAGGATGACTGTGTTCAGTGGATGTTGTTTAGGATGGCTGTGTTCAGTGGATGATGTTTAGGATGGCTGTGTTCAGTGGATGCTGTTTAGGATGACTGTTCAGTGGATGTTGTTTAGGATGGCTGTGTTCAGTGGATGCTGTTTAGGATGGCTGTGTTCAGTGGATGCTGTTTAGGACGGCTGTGTTCAGTGGATATTGTTTAGGATGGCGGTGTTCAGTGGATGTTGTTTAGGATGGCTGTGTTCAGTGGATGTTGTTTAGGATGGCTGTGTTCAGTGGATGCTGTTTAGGATGACTGTTCAGTGGATGTTGTTTAGGATGGCTGTGTTCAGTGGATGTTGTTTAGGATGGCTGTATTCAGTGGATGCTGTTTAGGATGGCTGTGTTCAGTGGATGCTGTTTAGGATGGCTGTGTTCAGTGGATGCTGTTTAGGATGGCTGTGTTCAGTGGATGCTGTTTAGGATGACTGTGTTCAGTGGATGTTGTTTAGGATGGCTGTGTTCAGTGGATGCTGTTTAGGATGGCTGTGTTCAGTGGATGCTGTTTAGGATGACTGTTCAGTGGATGTTGTTTAGGATGGCTGTGTTCAGTGGATGCTGTTTAGGATGGCTGTGTTCAGTGGATGCTGTTTAGGATGGCTGTGTTCAGTGGATGCTGTTTAGGATGGCTGTGTTCAGTGGATGTTGTTTAGGATGGCTGTGTTCAGTGGATATTGTTTAGGATGGCTGTGTTCAGTGGATGCTGTTTAAGATGGCTGTGTTCAGTGGATGTTGTTTAGGATGGCTGTGTTCAGTGGATGCTGTTTAGGGTGACTGTTCAGTGGATGTTGTTTAGGATAGCTGTGTTCAGTGGATGATGTTTAGGATGGCTGTGTTCAGTGGATGTTGTTTAGGATGACTGTATTCAGTGGATGCTGTTTAGGATGGCTGTGTTCAGTGGATTCTGTTTAGGATGACTGTTCAGTGGATGTTGTTTAGGACGGCTGTGTTCAGTGGATGCTGTTTAGGATGGCTGTGTTCAGTGGATGTTGTTTAGGATGGCTGTGTTCAGTGGATGCTGTTTAGGATGGCTGTGTTCAGTGGATGCTGTTTAGGACGGATGTGTTCAGTGGATGTTGTTTAGGATGACTGTATTCAGTGGATGCTGTTTAGGATGGCTATGTTCAGTGGATGTTGTTTAGGATGGCTGTGTTCAGTGGATGTTGTTTAGGATGGATGTGTTCAGTGGATGCTGTTTAGGATGGCTGTGTTCAGTGGATGTTGTTTAGGATGGCTGTGTTCAGTGGATGATGTTTAGGATGACTGTATTCAGTGGATGCTGTTTAGGATGGCTATGTTCAGTGGATGTTGTTTAGGATGGCTGTGTTCAGTGGATGTTGTTTAGGATGGCTGTGTTCAGTGGATGTTGTTTAGGATGGCTGTGTTCAGTGGATGTTGTTTAGGATGACTGTATTCAGTGATTGCTGTTTAGGATGGCTGTGTTCAGTAGATGATGTTTAGGATGACTGTATTCAGTGGATGCTGTTGAGGATGGCTATGTTCAGTGGATGTTGTTTAGGATGACTGTTCAGTGGATGTTGTTTAGGATGGCTGTGTTCAGTGGATGTTGTTTAGGATGACTGTATTCAGTGGATGCTGTTAGGATGGTTGTGTTCAGTGGATGTTGTTTAGGATGGCTGTGTTCAGTGGATGCTGTTTAGGATGGCTGTGTTCAGTGGATGTTGTTTAGGATGACTGTGTTCAGTGGATGTTGTTTAGGACGGCTGTGTTCAGTGGATGCTGTTTAGGATGACTGTTCAGTGGATGTTGTTTAGGATGGCTGTGTTCAGTGGATGTTGTTTAGGACGGCTGTGTTCAGTGGATGTTGTTTAGGATGGCTGTGTTCAGTGGATGCTGTTCAGGATGGCTGTGTTCAGTAGATGCTGTTTAGGATGACTGTGTTCAGTGGATGCTGTTTAGGATGGCTGTATTCAGTGGATGCTGTTAGGATGGTTGTGTTCAGTGGATGTTGTTTAGGATGGTTGTGTTCAGTGGATGTTGTTTAGGATGGCTGTGTTCAGTGGATGCTGTTTAGGATGACTGTGTTCAGTGGATGCTGTTTAGGATGGCTGTATTCAGTGGATGCTGTTAGGATGGTTGTGTTCAGTGGATGTTGTTTAGGATGGTTGTGTTCAGTGGATGTTGTTTAGGACGGCTGTGTTCATTGGATGCTGTTTAGGATGACTGTATTCAGTGGATGCTGTTAGGATGGTTGTGTTTAGTGGATGTTGTTTAGGATGGCTGTGTTCAGTGGATGCTGTTTAGGATGACTGTATTCAGTGGATGCTGTTAGGATGGTTGTGTTCAGTGGATGTTGTTTAGGATGGCTGTGTTCAGTGGATGTTGTTTAGGATGGCTGTGTTCAGTGGATGTTGTTTAGGATGGCTGTGTTCAGTGGATGTTGTTTAGGACGGCTGTGTTCAGTGGATGCTGTTTAGGATGACTGTATTCAGTGGATGATGATAGGATGGTTGTGTTCAGTGGATGTTGTTTAGGATGGCCGTGTTAAGTGGTACCCTTCCTGTTTGACTTTTAATATCTATTTTTGTTATTTTTTAACACAGAATTACAAAACACATGCATACTCGAAATAAATGTATGCTACTTTCTTTACAAACCCCACATACATCAAAATAATAGAAAGTACTTAATACCAAGTTCGATTTGTTTAAATGCTGAGTTTTACATTAAATTACAAATGTTTTGAAATATGTATTGAATAACTGAATATTAAAAAAAAGCAAGAAAGTTATGTAGTGAAAAACAACAACACAGTTACATTCCATCCATATTCATATTTTTCCACTTTTAGTAATGACTACTTTGTCTTACAAGGAGATATTTGTATGTGCACCACGGTTTCTTCCTTGCCGTTATAATTATACAATAGTTTGTCTATCTCGACACAGTAATACTTACAGCGCATTTCAACTAATTTACATTTTTCTTCCGTTCTCATGTCATGCAGTTTGAGTTTGAAGTTATCTTTCTTGAGTTGGTCGCACTCTTCACGCAGTCTCTCCGCTTCGATTTCCTAAATATGTTAATAATGCTTTAGAATAATTTCGAGACATTAACACGTATTTAAAAGAAAATAAAGAATACAGTTGAAAGAGTTTAACTAAGTAATGGTTTATCACAGTAACAGGCATTGTAACACAGGCTTATTAGTATCAAATATATGATCACGATTGAATGGATGAATATTCTTTCTTACCGGTGTATATCGTATTGTGTATATATCACTACGGTTCGTGAACAGTCTCAATCAAACCGAGACTGCAATATTTTGTATGTGTCGTGTTCGGCCGTTTCCAAAGATCCATTATCATGCTCTTTTTTATAGTGCAATTTGTATATCAATCTCGAGTCAGTTATATTGTTAAAGCTGACTCGCATATTAGCATTTAATTAAAAAATTTAAAGCACGATACATATTTAATATAATATTGAAAAAGATGAATTGATAGAAATTTCATCAGAAGCTGGATTTCAAATCCTGTCCAAGAAGTATATGATGTATTGTACACTATATTGCTTAAACAAATAGTAATTACATTATTTGTTTTTTTTAAATAAATACTGAAAATGTGATCCCTTGGAAGCAACACACATACAAGAGAGAAAAGTAGCGGACTCGTGTTCATGAGTCATGAGAGGTAATTATAAGATGCAACACCTCTCACGCCTCCTAGCACCGCCTTAAGCGATATTCTACTTTAAAGCAACAAAGAATGGGCTTGATGAAGCCAGAGGACCAGTAAATAGTAACACTTCTGATATGTAGTTTGTTAGTCAAACAAGGTTATACATTGTTAGTTGGCCTATAACTTACCCTTAGTTTTAGCTGTGTAAGGACATCTGTATTGCCCGCCTGGTGGTGAGTGCAAATAAGAATATTAGTGAACTAGGAGTGATTGCAAGGGTATATAGACATAGACAAGGGCAGTCACTAGCATGAAAGGCTGTGGAACGATCAAACGACTCGTACCAGTTTGATAAAACTATAAAATGTGCTGCAACTCGATTATTTATTACCAAAACTGCAGTGATAGCATACGTTTGTTTTTAGATTTCCTTTCGCTAGTGAACGCCCTTACGTTTTGTCTCAAACATTTAGATGATGGGCTCACACTCTTAAATATAATATTTTGTTTTAACTAAAACCATTGATTTTATGCTTAAAACCACACTGCTGTTATGTAATACAACAAGAGAACACACGGCCAGTGTATTGAACGTAATATTATTTGTGTTCTTTTGGGCAAGTGCAGGTTCTTGTAGTACTGTTTGGGACACTTGTTTGAACCAACATTTTCTTTTATATCGGACACAATTAAGATAGTTCCTATATTAATTATGAATGAAAAATACGTTTAAAGTGGTAACTAAAACAAACATAGATTGAAATACTTCCCAGACAAAATACTATTTTAATTGGTATTTCTCACGTAAAGTCCTTTCCACTCGGGCATTACAAAACATTGGTTTCAGTGTATTTGTGTTGAACTTGACTCTAAAAGTATTCCCATTTCTTGATTGAAGTTCTTAATAAATGCCGTCTCCGTGTGGTTGCAGGGTTAGATTAGGACCACTGCAATCTCACAAACACACTGTCACTTGCAAAGGGGTAGAACCCCGTTCCCATTCATATTCATTTTGTAATTTTTATCATGCTGATTCAAAGTCTTTATCATGACACCGCGTATGCAAACGTGGAAACTTGACTCCATCGTAAATGGAGTGTCTACTTTAGAATTTGCAGCAACTCTGCAGTTCGGCAGGTAAGAAGATTCTAGGCCCATTCTCCATATTTTATCTTGATGTAAATAGAGGATGAACCTGGTACGTTCATTCCTGTTAGTCGCCATACAACCTTTCATGTGTTGGTGCGACTTAAAACCCAATTAAATTCAATTAATAAATACATGTACCTATCAAATCTTTGATGGAGCAGACATTTGTTTTTAAAATGTGCCTATAAAGAAACTTTCGATTGTAATGGTTTTATTTCTCACTGATTTTTAAAGTAAGACATTGTTTGTTACTGTTAATTGAGAATGATGTCTTTAAACGCCGAAAACCATTTGGCTCTAACTAACGACCAAAACAATCGACCTGATATTTTAAAAACTGTAATATTCAGGTACACGGAATAAAAACATGCAGTTAATAGCAAATAACACTTAGTGATGATTACCAATTAACAAATACCCGTGCAGCAACATAACACGTGCGGACAACATTAATAACCACAAATGTAATATAATAATAATAATAATCTTACTGAAAGTCGAATTATTATTATTATCACTTATAATAAATGCAATACAAAATTTCAAATAAATGAAATGTTTACATGTGAATTCATCAATGTTAATACCGATGTACAATGTATATAAAATAACACATGAGGCGCACACGGGTCGTTAGAATTGTTTTAACATACACAACTATAATAACTCACATTTTCGCTGTCACCATTTAAGAACCCATTCGTTCTGTGTAACTGCTCATCTTCACTCACTGGAAAATATATAACACAAAGACAGTTATTGTACAAGGAAATACCATATACAATCTGAATCAATTTTGGGTATTACGCATTGCATTCATTTAATGAACAAACACATTTTAATTTAACAATATAGTATATGAATGAAACATACAATACAATTTTATAAGCTATATTTAGTAAGCAATATTTAGTAAAATTGACCATACCCAATCTAAAATGGCTTTCTAGTTTACTGTATTATAAAGAAAACTATTAAATTTTATGTATGTTGTTTTAAATGTAAGTACTAAATAATATTTTATTAACCAGTGAAACAAAATAAGATGAAGACTGAATGTTTATTTAGATGAATACACATTCACAAATAAATAAAGAAAGTAAATTAAAATGTAGTGCGTTTAAGTATTTCTAATTTTAAAAACGTGATCATATAAAATTGATAATTGGATCAAATACTGAATTTATATATATATATATATATATATATATATATATATAAAGAGCTATTCGAATTCTGAAAGAAAATAGTTAGTTTCCCTCTTAATGTCATTTGTTCGAAAATACAATTTGCATTCTCCCGCCACAACCCCGCCCACCCCCAAATAGCACAATTTTGTTTGCTCAATTGTCTCCCCTCTGACACCAGTGAGCTATCATATCTCTCTTAACTTACATCATACTTTCTTATTTGACTGAAGACTATTTTGTGAAAACTATCAGTTCTGCTCTGCACTATCATCATTTTCTCTCGCTGTACTACCACCTTTATTTGTAATAACTATTACCATTTACAGTTAACTTGCATTATATATTATATAAATTGCTGTTTACACGTAAAATCTTGGAATAAAAAGAATTTGAATTAAATTGTTATAGATAATATGGCAATGCATTGTCCATTTGCAAAATGTAAATATCTATATGTATCAACCAATTAATTAGTTACCTTGTTTTCCCCACAATTCCAAAACCAACGAATTGTCGTGCAAGTAATCTAAAATTTCACGCGTGACTGGTTTGTATTTAAACTGTTGTTTATAATCCAACTCAACAAAGCTTTTATGCCAAACATCTTTTGTCTTTGCTGGTTTTTGAAACGGCACAGTGAATCTGAAATAAAATGTATGGTTACGTTATGTTGCTATAACGGTGAGAAGTGTAGATAGGGATCCCACTCTCTCAAAAACGCTTCAATTTCAATTTAAACTAATTTAAAACGATAACAACTATATACAACCATTTAATAGTATAATATAAAGTGTTATCTGAAGATAGACTAATTATCTTATCGGAATGAAAAAACGAAGGACGCGAACCACTTGTCATTCACCATGCAGCCAAAAGCAAATTAATCAGTACATTGAAAAGAGCTTTCTCGTAGATACTTACCGGCATTCCACGCCTCTAGACTGATCCTCATTAATCCATCGAATACTCATACACTGCGGTAATGAGTACACAAAGGTCAAAGTTTTACCCAGCAAGTCTTTAGGCTCAAGCACAATATCTTCAATAATTTTCCCTTTGTCGTTGCACGGTGATATCTGCACGTGCACCACGGCCTCTTCCTTTCCGTGATAATTATGCACGGTAAAGTGTTCGTCTATTTCAGCACAGTAACTGAGGCTTTGTAGCATTATATGGCAACTGAAGTAGAAGCAGAAAGTATAACTGTATTAAAACAGTACTGGATGATGTTGTAGCAGAAGTTGATATGACAATATTGACGATGATGACGACGGCGACGATGCTGATGTGATACTTTAAATAGTTCGCCTATACATCGACTATTTAAGCTTTTGGTTATATTATCAACAATGCGTCTGTCAAATGAAAATGTTTCAATACTATATTACTCATGAACATAATAATAATATTAAATAATTAAACACAAGTAGGAAAATGTGGTTAAGAATCTAGTGACACAAAGACATAGAAAAACAATATGGTGCTAGCAAACAATACTGATCTACTGACGCGCCTGTTGTCAATTTATCCACTTATGTTGGAAAAAGGAGACAAAGCATTACCTTCCAAGAAATATGTCTTCCACTGGATCCCAAAAAGGGTCCTTGTCTCTGGTCAGTATCACATGTTCACCGTCCAATGATTTCATGTATAACTCATCTATCAGATCTTTGCGGTTGTAGAATTTGCTTTTCGTCCATATCCATACCTACATAATATTCATTTTTGGCATTTTAATGTGTGAAATACATAAAGGTCAATCGCGTGTACGTTACTAACACATGTTTAACTATACTAATCATGCAGACACGAACTGTTCGGTCTAACAAGATATCCAAGGTCACATGGGAAAGAATAGGAAAGAATTACTGCTATAGGAGATCCTTTGGAAGCAACAACAAACACAACCAAGAGAATAAAGTAGCAGACTCGGGTTTATTGAGTCTGCTCATGAGAGGTAATTAACAAGCAACACCTCTCCCTAGCACTGGCTTAAGTGGTATTCTACTTCAAAGCCACCTATAGTGGACAAGGACCAGTAAATATAACACGACTGATTCGTAGCACGGGGAGACTTTTTACAGCCTTCACACTGCACTAAACGAATGCTAGTGTGAATGTTAATAAATACTGATAAAGGTGATCCTTTGGGAGCCACAAACAAAACCAAGAGAACAGAGTAACAGACTTATAATTCCTTAATGGTGTGATAAATCCATGATAAAAATAATACTAAATATGTTGTGTGTTTTTCAAAAGAAGTGTGTTTGTTCGTTCGGTTCTGTTCTAAACTTGATACAAACAAGCACCAACATAGCATTTACTATGTTCAGCCATTTTGACAAGAACAGCATACGTAGGATGCAGTTTGATGAGTCTAATATTTGAATAAATTGCAAGTAAACAAAATATAAAATCGTGTTGGAATTCGTGAGCACGACAAAAAAATGAAAGTGTTAACTGTTAATAGTGCTATAGTGTAATAATTCCAACCTTATTAGCATATCTGTATTTAAAGTGTTTTCATTGGAAGAAAACGAACACGTGATCTCATTTTCAAATGTGTACACATGCTTGGAGGAACTTCTTTTCTTGCGCGATGGTCATACTATCTATTATTTTGTTTCCAATGGGTTGTTCAATCAAAGGATATGAAGTTTAATGATCAAATTTGTTTTTATGGAGTTAATGCATGTAACAATTTGGTCAAATCACGCTTCGCCAAATTTAAACAAGCATAAACTCCAAGAAAACAAATTAAGTTCCATAATGCAACAGCACAGACGCCCCGTAGCACTTCTAAATGATTGGAATCAATCATACAATTAAAAAAAGAGAACAGTGGTCCTATATAAACCACAGCAATCAAACGCAATGGCAACGTAGGTCCGCACTGCACCATAAATCGAAATAAATGAGCATATTTAAAAAGTCAACGAAAAGGACATACTCACCTTACGAGATTTGGTGTTGGTGACTTTAATGATGACTTCTTTTCCTGGTGCAGTCCCTTTTGGATCATGACTAGCTGCGCTCTTTACTAATGGCTCAAATTTGGTATACTGAGAACATAACAAAATTAGACATTTTACAATAGTATATAATCGAATACATCAGACATAAACACCACTTAAAGGTTATTTGTCTGTTAATTAAACAAAGAGCGGATTAACAGATATCGTAACAATGAATTATAATATAAAGAGCTAATGCATTTAAAAAAAACATCCGCCGAAGATGTATGTACATGTATAATATATGGTTCATAAATCAAGCACAATAAGTTTACGGCTATCTTTAAACAATCAAGAACACGTAGATTTAGAAACAACTATAAAGAAACCATAAACTGCTAATATTGGTGATCAAATAAACCATGTACCAGCTGTGTTGCTTCTATAATTAAAGTGCTGGAGAGCTGTTGAATAACTTTACCCGTTTTAACTCCTCACTAACTGCGTTAGCCTCGGCAATTTTAGGCATAAGGTCTACAAAGTCTTGGAACAGTATTCTATTGGAAACGTCATGGGAGTGGTCGTCTGTTCTAGGTGTTGATATGTCCACAGATACACCTTCGTGTTCGGCAAGTTCCTCAATAAATACGTCAAAATCATACTTGGACAGCTGATCGTCTTCCTTTCTTTCTTTTGGATATCCGACATATAAAAGCAAACTTCCGGACCCCAGTTTGAGCCGATCCTGAAAATAAATAAAATAGAATTGTTTATTATTTTAAAAATAGCATAATGTATCGGGGATCTTAGTCGTTTTGTTTCTGACAAATATTTGCACTTTTCAGATTTTATATATTTGATAAATAAGTGTAATTGTAGTTGCACAACAAACTGCAGACCTAGGGTGAAATATTTGTATTATTACACGATACAGCTTCTGTTATTCTTTAGGCATTCGACACGAGGAATAAAAAATATATAAATTGTCAAGGACATCAAATTTAAATAATGTTACGTTCACTCCAAATACCAAGTTCTATTTGTAAAGTCTCACCATATGATTAAGCCGTATCTTTTCTCTGACTTTTATACCATTAACAAAAACAGCTGCTGATTCTGTACATGGACTGATAAATGATTTGCTTCCTTCTAGTAACACCTCTGCATGCTTTGGCTGAATACTGAAAACGAAGCACCTTATAATTAAATGAGAGCTCTATAGAAGGCGAATAGTATAGAGTTTAATAGGTTTTATAGTAGTATAAGATGGGAGTAGCAGTAAGTAGTATCACAATACTCGTGCTTTCTTAGCACAATATTACGCGTAATTCTATTCAATAATACCGAATTGGATCCTTTGAAATCAACATACACAAACGAGAGAAACTTAGCTGACTCGGTTGTATTCAGTCTGTCCATGAGAGGTAATATAAGATGCTCATATGACTTTTTTTTTAATGAAGCCAGACACCATATGTATGCATTGGTATGAAATAAATCTATGAACTGCTCATCATGTGGTCATACAGCCTTAGTTATAGTGATACTCCACAGCCAGCAGCGTCCGTTTTGAGGCCCTAAATAGGCTAATGACCAATGTTTGTTTATGATAACGTCTTGATGACTAGACAGATAATTGACCCTATGATATCTACCTAAATCCTGAAAAGGACGGTAATGTTTGAAGTGTGTCTTCAATTATATCGTGTCGTAAGCTCAACGGCTTTTTCTATTGTTGCTCAGGCTACTGCCAAGTTATTAGGTATATTCTTGATGGCGCTCTATGCTGCAGTATTCATATATACATGATCCTCTCTGTGTTATACGAATATAGCATAATATTTTCAGTTTTACTCGATTGACAAGAAGGTAGGAGTCGGGTTTATTGCACTCCAAACGACCATGTTTGCCACTAACCGTTCCAATGTTTGCTTCTAATTGTTATGTGATATTAGATTTAATCATATGTGCGATAACGCTGAATATATAGCAAATTTACACGATTTTTACAAAACTTACCCAAGACCTCTAATTTCTATTGCACTTTTTCCCGACCCAGACCTGCCTATGGTTGTACATCCTGAAATATGCCAAAAGATAACAATGAAAAATATACGGGATTTTTTGTTGAATTTTAGTAATAATATTCTCGAACGAAATAAAATATGGTAATAGAACATTGACCTTTATTACATGCATTCAAAACCATGAGATTAAGCGTCAAAACATCAACAAAAAAAAACAAAAAAAACAACAGAAAAACTCATAATGTGTATTCTACTAGAATTTACAAATATTCGAAAAACAATCCCTTCTACAAAGACGTCTGTCAAAAGAAGACAAAAAATAGCATTTACCATTAGAGAATGTGTGTTTAATAACGCCAGACAATTGTGGATCCTCGTTGACGTTGGTTATATATGGATGTTTCTTCCATTCTGTATCAGCTTCGCTTTTGTCCATTTGTTGTGAACGTTCCCATTCTTTCCTGAAAGAAAACAAACCGAGCTCATTTTAAAACTAAAATTTTAAAACTAAGATATAGTTTTAGACGTTAAACAAGCTTAATTGGTAACTTTACATTGAAATAAACTGTTTAATTGAAAGGTCAAAACTTAAGCAATGCAAAGAAAAACCAACGAAGTTAAGACTCATGTTGTCGCTTCCCAAGAAAGGACCATTACCATATATGACTACCCCTTGTTTTCATCTCATAGGATCTCAGTCGTGGCTTCTATAAATGTACCTTTATGTTTCTATGCTTGTTTTTGGTTGACTGCGGTCCTTGAATGTTCGGCTTTTATATCGACTGGTATGTGTTTCGCGGCATCTTACATTTTATGTGTTACAGAATCCTTGTAGATTTTATATTTTAAAGCAAATGAAAAATGAGAGAAGTGACTCTTGGTAAGACAATGTCCTCCTTCACCTTACCGATTATTTGGCCTAGAATTAAATTGAGGTTGATTGAATTAAAGTGTTTGATATATAAGCCACTTACCTGGCTTGATCCAGTCTCTGCTCCCACGTCAGTTGCATGTCACCCATTCTCTTCTGATTCTCCTCCAACATCATTTGAATTTCTGTTCGAATGTCACAATACAGGATTATGTATTATACATGCATCGTGTACAATCACAATACAGAATTGTGTACTATATGTGCACAGGGCACAATTAAATCAGCTATTTATCAGAGTACAATTTTCGTCGGTGGCATGTTTTCGTGATTTATTTTATTACTTGAGCATGTAATCATAAATGTGAACTATTTAAGCAGGCTGTCCCACCAACTACAATCTGTTTATGAAAAGATTTTTTTAAAATCATTTAATAGTGATATATTAAATACTATAATATGAGTTCATTAGGACAAACATATACATGTAATATGTTTTATCAACAGGAACTGTACGTTGTTTAAAAAGCTTCAGATTGTATTGTTTGCCAGTGCATGGTCGTCTGGTGCGTTATACTATGAGTTAAAGCAAATAACATCACTAGATAATCAACAGGAAATGGGAAATAATGAATATTAGTAGTAACAAGGCATGTTAAAGAACAAATAGTGAATACAACTGGTTATTGTGTATGAATTTGACGGATGAGGAGATCGTTTGCCAATCCCTCCCAGAGGCCGTCAATTGACCTCTGTCAACGTCTAAGAAAGTAGCCTGCGATCACATGATAATTTGTCACATGACCATAGCTAAAATATCAAAATGGCGAACAGAACTTCAACACCGTGACACCACCAACTATCGGCTGCTGATTGACACGTAAACAGTCGAAAGAAACACAACTTATTTTCTACATTTTGATATATATATACTTTTTAAGTTAGTAATTTAATTTAAGGTACGATTTGGTGGTGCGTATTGTGAAACGGCGGAGTGATATGCCAAAGTACAAACCTTTATTCTACCGCAATATAATTCTGAGCAAAATGTATTGTATATTTAATACATTCAAGCCGAAAAATTGTTTTCTTTTGTAATTTAATCATTTCATATAGACATATTAGTGCAGTCAAGAAATTTTGCATTTTCATCGTTTTTCATCGTTTGCCAAAATTCTTAGTATGACAGAGATGCATGTGTATGCAAGGAACGACAACTCTGAGTAGAGAGTGATCGTTTGCATGCGCAATGTTTTTCTTGATGTTGTTTAAAAGTCGAGTTTTTTGTTTTTGTTTTTTTTGTCTTGTCTTTTTAGTTAATTTTCTTTTTCTTTTTCAAATTCATATTCGACTATATTGTTAAAATTTCACAATTTCAAACTGATAATCACATACATTTTTCAGTCACAATGGAGAGAACTTCAACTTATGTTGTAATAACTAAACTGTAGCTCAATCCATTTGCGTATGTTTCTAGAAATATTGTGATGTTTAACCCTTAACCCGCTAAGCACGACTATAATAGCCTTTGCGTCCATTGTAAACCCAGATCAGCCTGCGAGGTTTTACAATGTCTGGCTTCTGATCAGTCATTTTCCACAATCGTTTTGTCACATAGAACAGAAACTGAAAGGAAAAAGAAACGAGACAAGGGAATTTCCGCTATATATTGTATATACTGCACACTTAATTCGATATATATTCCAAGGAAATCCCAAGGTGTTTTGTAATAAAAAAAGTTGCAGTTAGTTAGAGAAAGGACAAAACTGTGACGTTGTAGACGTTTTAATCACAGTACACGTTGTAACAAGAAATTCATAAATATTGAAGTTCCTCTTTGAAAAATTGAGCCAGTTCATTACTGTATTTAACGTAAAGAGTTTGCAAAATTGTGCATCCTAAGTTTGCGCCAAACGCGTACTCTGTCAATAATGAACTTTGAAGGAATACTATTTGCTGTGTTACGTGTTTCCGAAAGGAACGATCCTACGTAGTCATGTACCATTCGATTAACAGCAGCATATTGTACATATAATATACAGAGGAAATTTTGTGTCGCGTTTCTTTTTCCTTTCAGTATATATATGTAGCGCGTTAAGGGGTTACTATATATATATTGTGACATACCTGCAATAAAACAGTATTAAACTAAAGTCGAACGGAAACGTAGCATTCGCACAACTCAGTCCGTTTTATACCTTGAGATATGTGTCGACCTTGGAGTCGTTTATACTCGAACAACGTCGATATTGATCAACTCATTCATTGCAGGGGATAGAAGAATGACAGTAAACACTCCAGACTGATTTAAATATGCAAATACGCCTTACTTTCATTGAAAACTTCCATTTTACCGTGTGTAACATTTTAAACTTGCATATAAACATAGCGCAGTTGTTCCACATACTTTGAGACTATAGTATGCTTTATAACCTGTACTTGACACCCGTGCGAACAGTTCTCAACCCGAGCTACGTCCTTATTGGTCGGTCAAACTAAGCCAATTTGTAATACAACATACTAGTATTGTTTGGACGAAGATAAATAAGGTTCTTAAATCAAGGGGAATGAACAACTACTACCTTAAACCGATTTTAGCTCTAAAACGGTTTTAGCCTGATAAACCTACATTATCGCTCGATAAACCTACATTATCGCTCGATAATCGATATTTACCGACGAAAAACCGATTTATTTAGATTTTAGAGAAAAGAAGTGTTTATATGTGTGATATGGTTATACAGATTAAAAAATGACCTATTTAGCAGACGTTTAAGATAAAGAAAGTGTATAACTTATTCATCAAACAAATCAAAAGACAGACATGTCGTCTGCTTTTCTCGCACAAGGGATTTGTTTTGTTTGAATGGTG